>RJWT010047885.1:0-11229 GCA_004365215.1 Cuniculus paca | reverse complement strand
AGTTCTCTGCATTGCGGAGTTTAATTGTACAGTTTAAAGTGATTCTTCTTCAAGGCCCATTAATTGATTTTATTTGTGTATTCTCTAGGGGTCAAGGAAAAGGAAAAAAAAACAATAAAATTACTGCTTTGGTTTTCACTGTCATATTCTTTCCAGTGTTTCATAGTTCTGTTTTTGTTTATTTTCTTCTTTGCTCTGTCTCAATTTTTTTATGATTTTCACCAGATATAGTATTGTTTGTTTTGTTTTATATCGTAGCTTTATTCAATTCTGATAGTGGTTCCCATTAATAATAAAATGTACCCATTCTAATCAACTATGAAGTATCTAGGGGTTCTTTGCGACAAACATAATGGAAGCAAGTTTTTAGTGAAATGATGACAAGAATATTCACTCTAACAATCATGTACTATAACATTGTCTTGCTATCATAATAGGACAAAGTCTTTCCTGAATTGATGTTATGACATGTATACTCATATCAATGCACGCAGCACACCACCATACCCAAATGGCCTTACGTCTGTAAAAAAGATGTTTTATTGATTTAATAGTATGCCCTGCAGGTAGAAATTACAGATGGAAATTGGCAAGCTGCACATCACACCCCAAGATCTCTTCTATCATATATAATGTCTGTCTCATTATGTCACACACTATAATCTGTATCATTTTTAAATGTTTATATTAGGCACCAGCTATTTCTCACAATTATCCTTTGCTGCAGATACCATTCTATTGTCAAGGCCTGAGACTTAGAGATGTAAAATCATAGATGAGGTTTGAATAGAGATCTAATTTATTCTAATGACTCTACTTTTTCACTACTTGGGTATAATGTTGTCTTGGAAGTTTGGTTTGCAGTGGCTTTTATTTCATTAAAGTGGAACAAATAATGAAGTAATTTAAAGGTAGACACTGTGGTTTGCATCTGGAATGTGCCCTCAAAGCTTCACACACTCAAAAGAGGGGTTTTCCGAAGGTGACTGACTCATAGGGCTGTAGAGCTAAATGTGTTGTTGGGAGGTGGGGCCTCACTTAAAAAGCAGTCACTGTGTTGCGGGGGGAGGACCTGGAAGCGTTTGTCTCCCTTCCCTGCTCCCTGTTCCCGCTTCCTGGCCACCATGAGATGAGCAGCTGTCCTCCACACCAGCAGATCCTTCCCCCATGCCACATTTGCCTTAGAGCTGGACATCTATGGACTAAAACATCTAAAATCCATGAACCCAAATAAACCCCTCCTATCGTAATGTTGGGGATAATGTCTTGGCCTGGGAAAGTAAGACAGTGGATAAATATTTTTTATCACTGCCTTCCCAGAGTAGGTTCCAAACATTCTTGGGTTAATTGAATAAGATGCCTTCCTCCATTACTTTCACACCTTCCTGTTTCCAGCTTCACACCAAAATGAGTCTTTTGTGGGTCCTGTGTTAACAAGGCTAGTGTGAGAGACAAAAAAGAGACAGGGCAAGTGATTATCAACCTGTGTTCTCTCACTTGGTGGACACGCTTCCTGCAGCTTTTGACCAACTTTTGTTTCCATCTAATGCCCTCTCTACCTCTTTGCTCATTTGCTATCCCTTGTCCTGATTCTCAAAGATTCTGGAGCTTAGGATTTTCACTGAAAAATTGGTCAAATTTATCTTCCACATACACTAGTAAAAATAGTTTATTAATTTCTGAGTCTCAACTATCTTTCAATGAATGTTTTTAAAAGTGATAGTTGGAAATTTTTGGTAGTTAAGTTGAAAATAGATTGAGTAGAAAAGTCAAGAGGAAAATATCTTTTTTTGTTCACTTGCTTTAATTTTATCAGTAGGCAAGTAAAGAAGTAACAAGTTCCAAATTTACTTCGAGCAGCTCAGCAGAACATCTTTAGGTAAAAGGTACATGTATTTGAGGATGGGTCAGTAAATTGGAAATCTCACAAGGGCAAGATCCTTATTGAAGGTTACACTCTGTTCTTGCTAGGGTAATACAGTTTAGAGAAAACAGTAGGCTATCTCACACCTCCGAAGTACAGATGTGTGACACTGTACAGTAGAGTTTGAAAGAATATATTCCACATAAGAATTGTTTTCAGGCCACTCAACAAGAACATCACCTACACTCAAGGCTAAATGTAAAACACAACACTGAACTTTATTGAAATCCCCTTCTCTTTTCCCTCTGCTGAGGCTACCCACCTTCCCAAAAACCATTTACCTACTTTCACCTTTAATAATTTCTGCTAGTTTTGTGAAACTCTGTTAAATTATTGCTTTTAGAATTATTTATGTTTCCTGGTTGATTTCAGTAGTAAAATCCTTCAAGGCCAGTAAGGAAGAGTGGTGCTAGGGATAACAGTTCCAGCTTGAAACCAGATATAGCTAATAAGGATGGTTGGAAGAGGACATTACAAACTCTTTAACTACTAGTGACAGGTGGAGCCCATAACAATCATGAAAAAAAGAAAACATGTTTACCTTTTGGGCATTGCTGCAAGAAAAGAAAACATGCTTACAAATGTCAATACTAAGCAGCAGCAGATTGGTATATGCAAAGATTCAAACTCCTTCCAATTCTGCCCAGAACCTGTAAATACCTATGTAAAAATGCGTCACACTCTTTCATAAGCTTTTTGGACCTCCTCTTAAAACTGATTCATCATGTTAATCTCTCTATCTCTAGTTCTTCTCTTAAATCTTTGGTAGAGAAGTGATACTTAAATATCTTCTAGTACAATTGAACAGTGAATAAGAAGAAGTTACATTGCTAGAAATTTACCATCAAATTGTGATGGAGGTGCGACCCTTGGAGATAGTAGGGTTGAAAGGCAGTGGAGCTAAAGGATTGGCCAGAATGGAGACATGGAAAAATTTTAAATTTACCATTGAAGTTACATAAATCTTTCATCAAATGGCCGAGATACACAGTTTTATGTGAAAAAAAATTTTAAGTGCCAAAATAGTGTATGGAAGAAGCTTTAGAATGCAACCTATACAATTTATGCTCAAACACCAGTCCATACTGTAGAGAGTTTATAAGTAGAAATAAATATTCACCTCCATGGCATAGTCTTAAGGATCCTAGGCACAGATAGGTGGCATGTGAGTTCTTCGTTCCTGAAACTGCCTGTTACAATCTTTCTTTGTTTAAGACATACACGCTGTGTGTGTGTATAGATTGGAGTAGACGGAGAGAAAAGTTTTTCATAAAAAAGTCACTGACAGAATGCTCCCATTCTATTGGGAAGGACATGAATATTAAACTAATGTTCCTTGTCTTTAATATTTGGGCAGAGTGGCATTTTCCCCATTTGTCAGAATGCTTGCTTGTCAGGGGTGTTACATCCAGCATTATTTTTTCCAAAACAGGGAATCTAGAAAAATAGTATTCCACTTCTCACATTGTTTATATCACTTTGAATTAGAAAAGGTAGTTGTAAGGATAGTGATGCTTTTTTCTCACAAACCATCTGTCTTTTCTACTCCTCTAATGTTCTCCTAAGACATAAACATAAAAGTACTGCATAACCTCCCCAGAAGCATTCTAATCCTAGAAAAAGTGCATCCAGGAATGGAAGAGAGAAAAAAAAGAACATAACCCAGATCATTTTCACTTAAGAGAGATTCTAGGGGCTACTTTGGTCTGACTTTAGGATCAGCCTGCAGTGAAGCCTGCTCTCTTTGTATAATCTCCACCTTGGTTTCCACTGAAAAGAACCAAAGTAACAAATAACTTCCACTTGAATTTATAAGAAATTTCACTAAATGCTGTCCTTTTCCTGCCTTGTCCCTGCCTCTCTCTAAACAGTCACACTTGCATCTCTACTTCCCTCTAATTAGGGAATTCTTTTCAGATGCTTGTTAACATCTACACTGATATAGCCTAAATTTTTTCTAAATCCATTTGAAGGGATGCTTTTGTCTGTTCAAGTTAGTCCACTAATTTTAGCTTTCTGTTAACAAAATTTCAACCCAACCTTGACTTACCTAGTTCAGCAAAGCAAAGGATACATTTCCTCAATACTTTCTGACATATCTAAGTACATTATAATTTTTCAAGCTAATACATTCTTATGAAATCTCACAAGCACAAACTCAGCAAAACTAAACCTCTTCAATAATAGAGTGGGTCCTCTGTTGTCTGTATCCCACCTCCACTCTGCTGCTCTAAGCAGAAATCAGGCAACATTGCTGGTAGCTAAATCAATATTAACTGTATTAATAAACACAAAATGAACACACAGGCCTGGAATTTTCTCTTTCCATCACTCTGGGTCCTAACCTTTTCTCTTATTTTAGCTTCAATCTTGAATGACTGTCAGAGAAGCTGTACTCTGGCCTCTGAGGTAGCCACTGCAAGCCAATATGTGTGGGCCTGGATCAGAAGAAATTGCCCAACAGATCTCCAGAGCTTGTCAAGGCCTGAAAACAGTGGAAGTCAGATGATTATATTTGCATTGCATTAATTGGCAGAACCTGTCATAACATTGCTGGAACCAGCAGCTGCTCTCTACTGAGAGCTAATTCCACCTGATCTATTTAATATTATAATGAATTTAATCCTCTCCACATCCACCAGAAGCCAAAGAGCAGTTTGTGGCTAAACCTGCATTTGCAGACAGATGACAAGAGACCCCTCTGGTGGTAGGAATTAATTTAGAGCTGGGTGTTCCTCAACATAACACCCTCAGGTTGCCTGAGCCTTACAGTTAGGTTTTGTCTCTCTTCCAGGGCACAGGCTTTAGTCTGAATCTTCCTTTTTCTCTTCCAGAAGAGCTCTTGGAAATGAGAAGTGAACTTAGATAGTGGTATGGTCTGAAATGTTCTCAAGCCGCCCATTCAAATTCACATATGGGAACCTTAACCCCCAGTGCCTTGCGATGTGACTGACTTGGAGAAGGAGCCTTTATAGTGGTGATTCAATTAAAAGGAGGCTGTTAGGGAGCCTCTTAATCGAATCTGATCGGTGTCATTGTGACAGCAGGAAATTTGGACACATGGAAGGATAACTCATACAATGGAAAGACTGTGCGCGGACTTGCGGAGCACATGTGGACATCTGCGAACCAGGGAGGCTTCTGAAGCCAGAACTACGAACACTCTGATTTGGAACTGCTAATTCCCCAACCTCTGAGGAAATAAATGTCAGTTGCTTCATCCAAACATCTTGTGATATTTTTTAGGGCAGCCCTAGTCAATTAATACAGGTATTACCTACTATAACTCAATGCAAGACTCTACATAGGATATCATAGGTAGAATACACCCAGGCAGAGAGCTAACACAGTGCAACTGACTGTACTAAAGCAGGTCATTCAATTAGAGTTTTGTGCAGTGAAGCAGGACATTTGTCTCTAACTGTCCTGTCACTGTCCCACTTATGTGCTTTTCATTCAAAACCAAGTCCAATGTCTTATAGGGTAGCCCTTTAATTAGGTGAAGCCAGCCATTGTCCTTCCTAACTCCTTTCTCACATCTTCGTTTTCCATTTGAACCTTCCTTGATACTTTCAAATAGTCTTTATATGTCACTGTTCTGATTGCCTTTGATTCTGTCCTTTGCATCCTTTCCACTGCTATGCTCTTTCCATGAAAATGAGATGCAGCTAAAGTCACTGAGTCAGGCGTTATTCAGCAGTTTGAAGTGCTTTGAGACAATTCACTTTCTTCTTTTGCAGACTGTATCTTCAAGTCCTCTCCATTAAGAAAGTATGAGACGAACAACTCTGTAAGCCCTGTTATAATGAGTAAATGGTGAGCTCTTGAGGGACTCACGAAAGAAACTGAAGGCTACTAACTTTTCATCTGCTAAGTATTTTTTAGAAGACATTTTCAAAATTATATTTTATTGGTATATGACTTGGTATAGTTTATTTGGGAAGAAAGAATGCAATGTGGATTAGTTTGTTATTATAGATAATTTCAGAACATTATGCAATGTTATTTCCCTGAGTAGAAGACAAGCAATAGGAAAAGGAAGACAGGATCATCACTTCTACCAGATGAAGGCTTTTCTGCCATATGGCAAGTTCAGCTAGCTCTGCACAAATGTGCTTATATAGTTGCAAAAAAAAAAAAAAGAACTATATTAATCAATTCTCCCCAATACTCTTGTATCATATGATTGAAAAAAAAAAGAAAGAAAACAAAAACCTGATAATGGTGTCTCGAGGAGTGAACATGTTTCCATAGCATATTAAAGATGGAGATTACGCTAAACATCCGTTAAACTTAAATATGTCACTCAACTGAGTCTGCAATTTGCAGCTTAGGAAAAAATGGTCAGAAATGTGGAAGCCCTCAGGCACTGGTACATGTATAGAATTATAAAAAAATAGAGAACAGTGTGTACTTTCCATTTCTGTTTGCTGATGTATGTGTTATAAATCAGTACCTAATTTAAAAGACTTTTGTGACTTCCCAATAATTGTTGAAAACAACATAATTAAAACCTTTTTCATTGAAACACCATGCTGCCTGTAAATGTTGAATGTAAGAGTCAACCCACATGAAAACAGGATACAGGTAAAATGCAGACTATCATACTGCTTTCAACAGTTTTCTTATTATGCAAACAGAAAAACATACCTGGAGACTGATGCAGGCTTATAAAATATGTTTGACACATGCAGAAAAATTTGAGAGCAAGATTCAAAGCAAAGTAAAAAATAGATACTGGTTGTTTTATTGACTTGAATTTGGGGTGTCAATAGCACCTACTTTCCCCACTTTAACAATAATCTTTTTAAGAATTAGCCTTGGTATTTTTTAGTATGTATTTAGAAATTTAGCAATATAAAGTGTCTTTAAAATTCCATCCTAAAAAAGTGGTTTACTTTTTTTTTTATGACTACTGAATGGCCTCTCCTTAATCCTAAATTACTTTGCATTTAGCATTTTAGCTGCCAGAAGGTACTATCAAAAAAGACAGACCTCTTAATGGAAAAAAAGAGTTAATGAGCAAGGGAACCATAATTATTCCACAAATCAAGGGAAAGATGGAACGGTTTCAAGGGGGATGTAGATGTATCAAAATGTTTTTGCTAGAAGCTCAAAGCAGTGTGTTTCAAAGACTGAGCTTTGGAAAGAAAGGATGTAATGTGGATTAGTGCATTGTCGTTGATAACTTTGGAACATAATATAACATTATTTTCCTGAGTAGAGGAGAAGATATAGGAAAAGGAAGACAGGAAGGACCACTCTCTTCTACCAGATGAATAGCTTTTCTGCCATATGGCAGTCAATGATACAAAGATGATGCCACAGACTGGGAGACCATTGTGTGGGTGTTCTGGAAGGAAGTGTTTGCCTGACACCTGTCATGCAGCTCAGATACTGAGTTGGCACATTTATAAATAAATTGGAATGATTTAACTTTCATTAGCCACTACCTGTGTTGATGAAGGTAGAGAGAGAAGGAGAGATTTACAAGATTTTGGAGGGAAGGCAGGGTCTGGCTTTTTAGACTCAGTGGAATCTTTGTGAGCAGAACAATACTGTTATGTCACACTTCCATGCTGTCGTGTGTCACGCTGAGGATTGTGTTTATCTGGAGACTGCATCTGAGGTCCAGGATGCCTCATCTTCCAGTGTTTTCAGTAGGAAAATAAGATGAACTGTCAATTGACAGACATTTTTATATATAAAAACGAACAGCCTAGGATTTATGGGGCAAATAAATATTGTGCCAGAACAGCTGGCAAGCATGAATAAGAGCACAAACTGCTGGTATGTTATCTGCAACCTCCTACGCACACACTGTGAGCTGCAACTCAATAAGTGGATGATTACAGAGGTTATGAGAAAAGTAGACATAAATACAGTGAAGTTTAAAGCACACCTGGTATGAAAGATAACTTGGTTTCCAACTGACACCTTGGTTTCATTGGAGGCAATTTAGAGTCGTGGTTAAAAGGGCAGGTTTTGAAGGTACACAGTCTGGGTACATAATTTGCTGCACACCAATTATGAGCTGAGGGGTTAGAATAAGTCACGAAACCACTTTAAGCCTCAGTTTCTTTGCTGGTGCAAAAGGTTTACAGTATTGCTTGCCTCATGGGGTTGCGTAGGGAAATAAATGAGTTACTCCTTCTGAAGCATTTATCACAGTTTTTAACACATAATATGTGCTTACTAAGTGCTAGACATTGACAATAATACCCATGGTTTGACACATTCTGATTCATGCCAATGTTTTCACATTCCAAATATTACCCAACAGCTACTTAAATTGGCACCTGAGGAAAACAGTTATAGAATACACTACTGTTTGAGATGTCTTAACACTCAAGATAAAATGTTTTTTTGCAAAGAGATAATTATGATCAGGGAATAGATTGAACATTACCTTATTTTTAGGAACACATGGGAATAAGTAACTCTTACATAAGATTTTGAGTATTGTGCACATTAAAGGGACACCTGAGTGAATCTGTTTTATCTAGTTTCATTAACATGTAGATATAGACCCAGTGAAATGATGCTTTGTCCCAGACATGTGAAAATTAGACTGCCAAATCATGTTTGGAAAAGAAGACAAGATGAGATTAGGAAAAAGCAAATTGAATCACTAGCAACAAATGCCTTGAAAAACATTTACATAGATTCATACACACATTGATTAACTTAATAAGGCATATTAAGAACACTACATCTAGTGATTTAGTTTTAACTAGCATCTGAAAGTTCTATCCTTTCAGTGCCCAAAACTTACTGCTTACCACCAGCACTGAGCCCATGACCTGACACAGCAAATGCTTAATGATCACTGATAAATCAGTGTGTCGTGTGTATAGAATCTTTAGATTCCGCTTACAAAGTTCATTTCCTAACAGTTAGGTACTAAACCAGTGATGATAAACCTTTAGAGTTTTCAATGATACGAACAGCCTGCTGCAGCACACGTAAGTTCACCAGCACTGCACAGCTAGGCACTGTAAACATGGCATTCCTAATCTGTTTTTACAGATGAAGAATTTAAACCTCAGGTGTATAGAAGTTGAATTCAAGGCCCCAGGAAGACTAAAACTGAATATAAGCTTCCTCATCTCACTCACTTTTCATAATCCCATCATGACTTCTAAATCATTTACCATTTAGCTCTACTGTGCCTAGACAGATGATATGAGATAAGTTGTGCATGATGATCTTTTTGCTATTTTCTTCCTGAGAATATTAGTTATGCAAGAGGGAGCGTTAAGTATTCCTTTTATATTCTACATCAAGTAAAGATATATATAGATCTATATAGCAAGAAAAATTATCCTTTAATAAAATTATATTCAACAAATTCCAATGAATAAATTTACTATTTCAGAACACACTTTATTATTTGTGTAGCCCTTCACTCAGATGTGTTAGCTTCATAAAACAACTAACCAATACTATGCGCCAACTTTGTTCCAATATTTTCCCTGAAAACCAAGTCTTTTCACCTATAAAATTCTTAAGGTCTTGAATTCATATTTTATCACACTAAGGACTATTATTAATAAATCACTATTTGTCTCTGTTGGAAGGATGCCATTGTTTTTGGATGTGCCTGGGTAAACATTCTTGGGTTTAAATGTAAGTGAGGAGGATTTTACCCACCCTTTTAATTATGAGGAAATGTGGAATTCAGTGGTGCAGAAAACCCATCTGCAGTTTTGCCCAAAGGGAGTTCTTTTAGGTGACTTTGTTAATCCTAGATCAGACAATAAAATCTTTATTCATTTTCAAGTCACAGAAAAGCCAAATTGAAGTCCATTTTCTGAAACTAGTCACATAGTCAAAATTGTCACAATAAGAATAATAAAATACAGTGAAATGACAACTTTTCTGGAAGTGTGCCTCTTAGTATAAGTATTTGAAAAATAGCAATGCTTTCTCAACAGGAGAATTAATAAATTATCCTCCTTCAAAGAAGTAGGCATCCATATGATTACCTTAGTTTAATTTAGCAGCACATATATTTGTACTCAGTGAAAATTTAAAACATACAATATTTGAAACATAAAATTAAAATATGGATTTAAAAATAGTAACAGTAATTGTGGTGGATTGAAAACTAATGGTCAACTTAAACACCAACTGAGCTGAGTCAGCATGGTGCTGAGTGCACAGGGTCCACCTGAGGACTGTTGCCAGCATAAAAAGGAGACCTGGAGAGGAAAAGAGAAGTGTTGTGAGTTTCCTAAGTTTGTTGTTGTTTGGTGCTGTTGGTTCTTTTGGAGCCACTGATTCTCCCGGAGGAGCTTGCTGAGCTTCTTTACTGATATGACCATGGCTGTTCTCATGGTCAAAGGAGCTTGGGACCTTGTTAGTGAGAATGGCTGTGGTTTACTTTGAGCATCATTTCCTCACTCCAGAGGGGAAGATGCTGTGCTGTTCAATCTTCAGGAGAAGCTTGTCACACTGGCTTCCTGATATGAAATCGGCTGTTCTCATCATCTTCGGAGGAGCTTCGGACCGCGTTGTCGCTGAGGATGGCTATGGTACTTTTTGGGGGAGCCCTGGTCCTTATTTTGAGCATTGCTTCTTGACTCTAGTGCAGAGTCCTCAGCCTATGGGCACAGATCCTTCACTCTGCTGACTGGCACAGATTTTCTTTGCTTCCACGCTGACCTTGGGGCTTTTCCAGTACAGATCCTTTAGGCAGACTTGCATGAGTCGTTGTTGTAGAGGCATTGTCATGGGCTTCAGGTCTTCAGTTAAACTCATGCAGGATATTGCCATGGGATCCAGGCCTTCGGCTAAATTCTCTAGGTCTTTAGTGTGTGGACAGATTTCCTGCACTTTCTTTGTATTTGACTCCTTGGGTGACCATTATAAATAATACTATAAATTATGTGTTCTGTATGTAATTGTTCTCCCTGCAAAACCTAACTACAATAGTGATTAAAATATCTTAATTGATTGGCAGATTACTATATGCTAAGCCCTATGATGCTTTGATCACAAGCAAACACTATTCATAACCCCAAATTCTGCTGTTTCAGATCAACACAGATTAGGATTAGCAAAATGAAGCAATGTGACTCATGTTACAGTGTCAGAATGTGACCCCCATATCAGACTAACTCTGACTGCCATCAACACCTAACCCTCATGCATCTTGTGGTTTGTTTTTCAAACTCCTGTCCTAAATCAAGTGCTAGTTCTTAAAATTCTTAGCAATCTTCAGGTAAATAACAAAAATAAGCTTAGGAATGAAGCATTAAGAACTCAACTCTTTCAGATGTAAGAAAGATTTTTTTTTTTCT
>RJWT010047884.1:0-11229 GCA_004365215.1 Cuniculus paca | reverse complement strand
TCTGTGTCATGCACGCACACACGCACACACACACACACACACACACACACACACACACACACAGTTTCTACTGAATTGAACTAACCTGAGTACTCCACAGGAACTTACACTAAACATGCCCCAAATTGAATGTGACATTCTTTCTCCTCTCCACCACCTCACTCCTGAAGTTAATTTTATTCATTTGCACTAGATATATTAAGCACTAAATTTTACTGTAATGTCTCTCAATCCGTCGTACTTTTCATCCTTTCTTTCTCTTGGGTTTGTTTCATATCATTTAAAATGTGAAAATAATCTTTTAGCTCATCTCTCTAACACCTGGTTCACTTTTAGTAAGTTTGTCTTCTGCACTAGTAGTGTGAGCTATGCTCTTTCACAAAGCTGACCCACAGGATATTCTAAGGTACTTTCTCATCTAAATAATAAAGCTCCACTCAGCAGTTTCATAGCCAGCCACCAGGTCCTCTTCACTTTTTTATTTCTAGAAACCCAAAATTCACATTCTTACAAACAGGTCATATCTTTCCACACTTTTGTATATGTTGTTTTGTACACATTTTATTTACTAGAAAGATATCACCTCCTAGTTCATCTAGTGAGGAACATCAATAGCCGTTCAGAGCGAAGACTCTGTGAAGCCTTCTTCATCTCAAATCAGCTTCATGACATTCTTCTGTCATATGTTTTGGACTTGGTTTCGATCTAAAATCTCCCCATAATGTAATTCTCATGTGTGTGGAAAGCAATAGGATTATGTGGGTGCTACGCTCATCAGTGGATCATCCATTAATGAGTTCAATGAGGTCAATAGCTAAATATGCGGTGAGGGGATGGGCTCTGGTTAGCTGTGAATCACTGGGGGGATGTCCTGAAAAGGTGTATCCTTGTTCCCAGTTCCTCTTTCCCTCCCTCTCAGCTGCTGTGACCTTTTCCTCTGCCATGCCCTTCTTCCAACCTGTTTCTGCCTTGGAGCCAGCTATGACCCAAAATTGTGAAAATAAACCTCTTTTCCTTTAAATTGTGCATGTCAGTTATCAAGTTCCAGTGATGGAAAAAACAGTACAATACTTTCATTATGTACTTACTCTTTGAGATATGCTGCTAACCTTAACTCCCATGGAGATCATTTTTTAAAATCGCTTAAGGTAGTGCACACACCTGTAACTCCAACACTCTGGGAAGTTGAGACAGGAGGGTCCCAGGTTGTAGCCTAACCCAGAAAACTTGACAATGTAGGCTCAAAATAAAAAATAAAAAGACATAGGATATGACTCACTGTCAAACTACGGTTTCAATTTCCATTGGCGCAGGAAAGGCAGATTTTGTAAGAAAAAAAATCATGAGACGTTTTTACATTTCATTTTTAAACAAGTCATATTTTGAAACACTCTTTTTAAACAGTTCTCCAGACTAATTTTATTAAAATAGCAGTTTTATTTTGATCTTGGACAAATAAAGGTAAATTTTTGGCTATACAGCAAAGAAAAAATCAGCTCTAAAGGCATGATAGTTTCTTAAACTTTTCTCTCTTTTCTAATAGTTTCCTATATTTAGTCTACAAAATGCTATGTTTACTCTATAAAAGGTAATCTTAACTTAAGCCCAGGGAACAAGTATCCCATCCTATAAAAAATTAGAGATTGACGTTTTATTTAAATGTTTATTTGAGATTAGAAGAAGGTATTAATTCTGTTTAGATGTCTGATTTTGAAAGGAGTTTGTTTTCTTTTGTTTTGCTTATCACTAGCATGTGCTTAATTTCTATGCATTATTGGCTATGAATAATTGAAAACTTTTACAGTGTAAAGTATAGCTGAATTTTATAGATCCGGTACCCTTTCTAATTTTTTTCCCAAAAAAATGCTGCTAATCAAGATATAAAGCATAATTCATTCTAGGTGGCATTTGGCTTTTGTGTTAAAGTATGAAGAGAAGATAATTTGTGAGTAAACAAAGTAACACTATTGTTTGCAACTGAAATACAGTAATGTTTTCTGATATGGCAGAGAATACTAATTAGAATTGCATCTGATATGATATAAGGAAAGGATGCAAATATTTGCAACTGTTTCTTTGAAATTTATCCTTTATTAAGACCCTGGAAGACATATTTCATGTGATTCTAAACCTGAAGTTAGAAATCTATTTATAAGTTTTTCAAAGGAGATCCATTTTTCTCATAAGCATATAGCTATAAATCATAAACTGAAAGCTACAACTCTTCAAGAAAGCCTCATAAAAACATATTCTACTACCACAAAATTTAATTAGCAACCACACAGCATTAATATTAGAAAATTTAAAAATCATGCAAATGTTGAAGAAAAAGCATCATTTCCCTAAAATCCCATTTTGTAAACAAATTAGCAAAATCTTAGCTAAGAATTACATAGTGAAAACCACCATCAAACAAGCAAATTAAAAATTGCATGAAGCTCTTTTAAGTTTTCGTACTAATATCCATGAAAGAAGACACTTGAAAAATACTAAAACTTCTGAAATTGATATTTTGTAACACACTACTAACCTACTAAGTAGGTAGATGAAAGTATTTCTAAAGCAAGGGGTTTAAAATTTGTTACATCAAAAACTGTATATATTTTGGAGTTGGATTCAACGTTTAATGACATTATCATGATAATATAACAAAGCTCCAAAACGCTGCGCTGGACCAAGTCTCCAGAGGCAGTCAGTATAAAGAGGGGTTTCGAGAGGACTCTAAAGTCATACTCCCAAAACTCAGCTCTGCCACATACTAACTCATGAATTGTGAGCCTTAGTTCATGTGGAAAACATCTCCATGAGTTATATTGGCACACACTTGAGATAGTGGATGTGAATCACTAAGTCGGGTCAATTCTAAGCACTTGGTAAATGTTTAACTGTGGCAATAATACAAGAGATAATGCCACCAGCATTCTTTTTCTTAAGGTCCAGCAGTTCTCTATGCGCTGAGGGGTCTTTTATGGAAATTTTAAGAAATATTGTCAGACATATGTTTAGACATTTCTCTTACTAGTCTCTACCCATTTTCCTGTGTCATATGTTGCAATGCTCCATCTCTAACATCTACCACCAAAAGTGTTTCCTACCGTCTTGGTCTTTGCAACCTTCTTCATCTTTCTGTTACATTCTCTCTCTTACTTGGTATCTTCTATGATTACACTAGGTAAAAGAAATTTCTTCTTGCTCTACTGTAGGCATTTATGTTTCTTTCACATTTTCTAAGTGACAGGCATTGTGTCACTTGCTCTTAACAACTTAATGGAACAAATATTATTCTTATTCCCATTTCTTCAGCTGAAGAAATTGAGTGTTGTGTAGATTATATTCATCACCCAGCAAAAACAGTAAGGACACAGCTAAAAATTGACTGAGTTAGGTTCATCAGCCTCCCATATTCATTTTCCAAAATTGTTCTTCCCTGTTGCCTCAATCTTAGATATGCCATTATATATCTTCTTGGGCTGCCACTATATACATCCATGGCTTAATTTCCCTACTAATTATGAGCTCTTGGAATTCAAAAAATATTCTTCCATTGATTGATGTTGAAACAAAAAGGGCCAGCATGAATGGAGAAGACAAAAAAAATTTTAGCATGTTTTTTATCAGACCTTATCAAACTCAAGAAATACTAACATTCTCAAGGTAAAACAATATGGAGAGATTTCAAGACTATAAAGATTCAGGTCCTGTTATACATGCTGCAATTAATACTGCAATTAAAGGAGACTAGTGCCCAAAAGATTAAACAGATTCAAACCCATTTTGTTCACATAATATAAATTCAGAACAATAAAACAGCAAGGTAAATGTTGCAAATACAAAAATGGACACTTCCTATGAGAAATAGGTCATAAAGATACGAATCAAAAGATAAACAAGGTTCTGTAAATTTTTAAAAGGTTATCCATTTATAAGAATAAAGAAAGGAAATATTACTCCTATAAGCAGTGTCTGCTCCTTGAAGCTTTCACATTCTGTAGATTTAACAAAGAACTGTCAGGATACTTTGCACATGTACATTTTTGTCAATAAGATAAAGATATCAATGGCAAGTTAACATAACAGTTATAATCCGCATTTCTAGCTATATAAGATGAGATATTTGATTTGCCTGTACAAATTCAATAACAACTCATTAGATGTAACTATGACTTATAACTTTGTTTCTTAGATGATAATGCCACAATATCTTGCCTTGTGAAATAAGGCAAACGATTTCATGTAATCTTTGGTTTGAAGTTCATCTTAAATATCATTATAGAAAGTGCCTGAGTAGCTATCATATTCACAGAGTTTGAAAACAAAGTCAAATAAAGGTTATGCTCTGGATCTGAAATTTACAAAGATAATAACATTCCAATATCAAATTTAATTAAATATATTGAGTAAATACCATAAAAATTTACCTGTCCACATGTTGGTTGTCTTATTATTGGACTGTATTATTATTGAATGAAATTTCTTAGATGCAACTGAGAGAAACAATTCAGATGTGCTTAAGCAGAAAAAGACAATATAGAAATGGGGGAGGTCTTATGGAATTTAAGGTTGTAAATGAACTGCAGAAGTTATGTAGAATAGAAAAATATAAACTATTAAATTCTTTTATTCTATTAAAGCTACTTCTCTTTGAATCGCTTCATTATTCTTATGGTTAGTTCTTTTCCACATATGATACTCTAATCACAACAGGGTCATGATTTTACATACTGAATGTTATGAGCATTTTTTAGCTTTCCATTGGCGGGTCAAAATTCCTAACAGCCATAATTTAAATGAGAAATTTATTTTGGCTCACAGTTTCAAAGGTTCTAGTCCATGGTCAGCTGGCTCAAGGTATAAATATCACGGTGGAATTCTTTGACAGAGGAAAGCCACTTAACTGGTAGTATATAGAAAAAAGAACTCAAGGGACAAGACTGAGAGGACAGGGCAAGGAACCAAATATATCCGATAGGGTAACTATTTCTTGACCCACTTCCTTCAACCTGGCCCCACTTTCTGATAGCCCATTTAGCTTTTTGAGGATTAATCACTACATTTTGATGAGGTTAGTGTCCTCATAATGTAATCACCTCTACAGGAGCTGCTTAATCCAGTCAAACTGACAATGAAGATTAACCAACACATTGTCTATAAGCAAAAAGTTGAATACTGTCTTCGTCAATTCCGAAGTCTCAAAAAAGAGAACCAATTGATATTGAATGTCTCAATCATCCAATCAAACCTAATAATGAGTGCCTAACAAGCAAAATTTGACTGTATTATATGGTTATTATGAATTAATTCTGGTAAATAGAGATCATACAATAATAATTTTGAAAGATAATCCAATTTATATTGATGCATGTGGACACGAATAAGCTATCCACAGACAAACATGTTGAAACAGTATCAGTCAACTTTCTGTTGCTGAGACAAAATGGCTGCCATATATAATTAAAGAGAATAAATGTTTATTTTAGCTCATGGTTTCAGAGGTTTCATTCAGTCCATGGTCCATTTGCTTCAAAGCAGAAACATTATAGTAGAAGATCACAGCAGAGGAAATCTGCTCAGCACATGGCAGCTGGGTAGCAGAGAGAATAGGAAGAGGCAGGAAGGAAAGTCCCCAAGGTCACACCTCTGTGATCTACCAAGACACACCCAGAAGTGCCCTTTGCTAATCTCCAAAGCATCTCTCCAGACAATGAAGTTGGACAATCTAGATTAGCAATCACATACCAAATCCAATGATAGAGATCCAATATGCTTAAGTTTTCTGGAAAATAATAAACCACTGAGTATAGTATGTCTTAAGGTGGTATTCTTATTTCAAATCAGAAAAGACGTGGTTTTGCATAGAACATTAAAAAATGGATAGTTGATACATTAAAAATGAGTTGATGTCAATCTGCACTAAGAGATATTGGCTGTCACAAATATTCAAGTAATTAAATAACTTTGCACTAGTGTCTGTTGTGGATAATTTTCCAAGATATACCAAATTTTGCATAGGTTACTTTTTAAAACCACCCAGCTATCTTTACTTCTCAGTTCACATAACTTACTAGTTCAACTTACTTGTTTAAAGAGGGAAAAAATGACTTGGATAGTAGTTAGACATAAAATTACTCACTATTAATAAAGGATATTACCTACTCAAAGCAAATATCCATCTAATGCACTAGTAAGTTACATATTGTTTAGTTATCATAACTCAGTGCTCTAAAAATCATCACCCTTGAGTGAATCAATTTCCAAAACAGTGCCCCTTTCTTGTAAAAGGTCAATCACAGAAAGGGTAAAGCAAAATCTTGAGATCAAATAAATGCCTGTTGTCTAAATAATCCAGACAGATCACAATGACTTACTCTTTTCCATTGTTGGAAATAGATACTCTTTATAATGACAGACTCTCAAAAATTATTTTAACAGCTGACATAAGAAATCAGTCCACAGGTGAGTGAGTATGGTACTTATTGGTAAGAAACCTAAGTGAAAATTCTTATTACAAGGAAGCTCACACAAATACAGCACCAAGTATGTGTTAAAATGAAATCTCTATGGTATTAAAAATGACTAACTCAAAATTGTGCCACATCCACTTGAAATGTTAATAAATTGCTTTTGAAAAAATAATTACTTTCCAACTATACAAGTGCATGCACATTATATAGGATATACTTTTGAGCAGCTAAAGAAGAGGGAAGCAAGTTGTGATTGAAATGGTAGTTCTAATTTATTCACTTCAATAATGTTCAATTTTGATTTCAGAATGATTAATGACAACTATAGGCAAAGATCTTAAAACTTCATCAGGTAAAAAGAAAAAAAAGCTCAATGGGAAACTTCAGAATTCTTTAAAGTGTTGATTACCAATTTTCTTTCATTTGAAGCACACTTCTTCCAAAATTAAGAAGTATAGATCAAAACAACAAAAAATCAGAAATGTAAGTAAGTTATACTCCAGTTAATAAGAATTTTGGAGAAGCATAGGATTACATACCAGACTCTTCTGTCCCTGTGTAACAGCTCTGTGAAACACAGTTTAAAAACAACTGTTTAAATGGATATTTTCTCCCATGGTTTTCATAATAAATCACAAATATATGAAATATCAACATGCCATATGTGTTCACAGTAACTGTATTCTACCTTTTGCAGTACATTTTTTCCAATCTCTTCCTTGGTTCATGATAAATTAGCTTCTTCCACCACTATGTGACTTACAATGCTCCAGTATGTATCGTGTTTTATATGCCTTCTGCTATCATGAACAGTCAAATCTAGGCTAGAACTTTTGCTTCCTACATTTGTGATTAAAGAAAGTATCTATGTAGGTTAAGGAAGCCAATGATAACTCATCGAAATATCTGTTAACTGTTTCTTTTACCTATAACACTTCCTCACCTTTGTAGAAAGCCACACAAAGCATGTACTTGATTTCTTCAGTTTGTTACTTTTATATAAGAGAGCATTTGAAGCCACAACATTGTGACATTCTCTTTAGCATGATGGCTGCATTGTACTCTGTCTTGTTCTCTGTCGAAAGATGTTAGCAAGCATGATGGTAATATTGTATTTTACTATAGTTACCTAGTTACTTAAATTCCTACTAATAGTACACATTAGTATTCCCTCAGCATTTGGATTCGATTATTGCATTTATTTACTAATTGTTTAACGTTGAGCGTGTGCAGGCATCATGCTCCAGACAAACTGTAGAGGTGCAGGTATATACGACAAGAGTCAAAACAAAACGAGAAAGAATAGAAGGTAAATAGAGGAGGTTTCCCCTTCTCCATTGTAGGAAATGTAGACTGGTGCGACCACTGTAGAAATTAGTATGGAGATTCCTCAAAAAATTAGAATTAGAGGCCCCATTCCATCCAGGTATTCCCCTTCTGGATGTCTTCCCAGAAGAATTAAAAACATCATACCACAGCACTATATGTGCACTTATATTTACAGAAGCAAAATTTGTAATAACTAAATTTTAAAAATAACCTAAATGCCCATCATCTGAGAGGTGGACAAAAAAGATGTGGTGTTTTTATGTGGTGGAGTACTACTCAGCCATAAAGAAGGATACAGTTGAGACTTTTAGAGGTAAATGGACATAACTTGAGACTGTACTCATAACTGAAAAACATCAGATTCGCATACCTAAGCATTGTATTGTCTCCCTGGTGTGAGAAACTGAAAGAGTAAGCAAGTTCTAAAATGTACACTAGATATTGTGAAATAGGAAGAAATTATTCAAAATGAAAAAGGAACTATGATGGGTAGAAGGGGAAAGGGCAGTAAGGAAAAGGGAAAAATACAAGTCAGTTGTACTATTAGTGTCTCTTAGTTCATCAAAAATGAATGTTTATGCTACTATCAATTGGAGAAATTTTTATGCCCATATCTTGTACCCTGAGCAACTACTTTAAAGATAACAACATGTAATGTATTAACAGTCTTATTCTCCTATTATTTTGTTACAAAGTTTTGTTTTATCTTTTTTCCATAAAATAAAATTTAAAAAGAAAGAGGAGGTTCCTTGGAGTGTATTTCTTTTTTAAAAATACATTATTTTAGGATGAAAAGGAAATATATAGATTGGGAGAATATTTACAAAAGGCTCAGTTGATAAAGGACCGTTTTTCAATGTAAAAAGAATTACTAAAATTCAAAAATAGGAAAATGAACAATCCAATTGTCTTGGTTACTTTTCTCTCATTGTTGAGACAAAATACTTGATGCCGAAAGTGAGGTAAGGAAAGGTTTATTTTTTACAGTTTTGGGAGTTTCAGTCCATACTCAGCTGGTTCCAAGGCAGGATGGCATGGCTGAGGGGCAGCCATTCATGGTGGCTGTAAGCGGCAAGAGCAAACCTCACAAAAAGGGAAAAACGTCTCCTTTCTGACCTTACATTGTATGTCAGCTCCACCCCTGGCGAGTGCAGAACTCACACTGCCAATCCCAGTGCTACACAATGAATCAGTCATAAATGTTAGATTCAGTCACTTTCATGACTACATGAGGCTTGGGGGGGTCCATCTATATACAAACCATAACACCAATTTTAAAAAATGAGCAAAAACTTGAACAGATATCTCTCACCAAAGAAGATATATAGATAGCAAATACGAATATGAAGAGACGTCCAACATTATATCATTAGGAAATTTCAAATTAATGCCATGAGGCACCATAATACACCTATTAGAGTAGCCAAAAGTCAAAGAGTGTTGATACAGAACACTGGTGAGGGTATGGAGTAATGGAAAATCATATTCATTAGAAGTATGAATGCAATTTGACAATTTCTTACAAAGTCAAATGTACTTTTTGCCATGCCATCCAACAATTGCATTCCTTGGTATTTACCAAAACAAATTGAAAACTTACTTCCACACAAAGGCATCTATATGAATCATTATAGCAGCTTTATACTTAATTACTAAAGTTTGGAAGCAACAAAATATGTCCTTCACTAGGTAAATGAATAAATACAGCATATCAAGACAATGGAATGTGATTCAGAACTATAAAGAAACATTAGCAAGCTAGGAGAAGAAATTTAAGTGCATATTATTATTTGTCAGCATTGCTAGCCCAAGAGATGTCTAAATAGCTGTTTAAATATTACTTTTAGCTGTGAGTGTGTTTCTGGAAGATATTACCATTTGAGTTGGAAAATTGAGTATGCAGATGGGTCTGCTTAAAATAGAGGGGTGTTGATCAACGGTTGAGGTTTCCACAGCATAGGCGGAGGAAGGTAGAATTTACTCTACCTGTGTTCCTAAGATGAGACATTGATCTCCTGATCTTAGTGTAGTGCTCCCATTTCTCACACCACATTCTCTGCATCAGATGCCTTGAATTTGATGCAACAGCACCACGAAGCTGTCTGCATGACTCTGCATACTCCAGCTGAGTTTCTCTTACTATCATTGCCTAGACCTTTGTCATCTTCTCATGTCATTCAATAATCAGTCTCTCACATTCAAAATTTGTCTCAGAAGCCCTTCTCATTCTCACTCTTCCAATTTCACTCCAGATAAATTTGTACCCTTTATTTGGTCACCAATAGAATGACTTTTTGAAACATTGGTCTTTATCGTCATGAGTTATAATTACTTCTTTCTTGTGATTCTTTCACTACTAGTAAGAAACCTGAGAAAAAACAACATTTTATGAACACATGTATCTCCAGTACTCAGTTCCATGCCTAAAAAAGTAATTCAAACATTATTTGTCAAATGAATGGATAAATGGATGACATCATCATTGTAAATAAAGTAACTGTTTATCATTCCCATTAGGTAGGAAAAGAAATTACCAAACCTTTGTAATTTACTTTTAATTAGATAGATAGAAGACTATTGGAGAGGTCACAGTTTTTATATGAAGCAAAGTGAGGGGTTTTTTTTATTATTATTATTCCTGATGTACTTTTTGTACAAGCCCTGGAATAATGAGTTTAAAAGAAAATACCTTGATATTCCTGAAAATTTACTTCCTGCTGACATCAGTTTCTCAGAAAAAAAAAATTGCAGTATCCATACTTGGTCCTGAGAGTACATGCATATAAGATAATCTCTCAATAATCCAGTCAGGTCTTTGAGAGGACAACAGTGATGACTAGCCAAACCTCTTATGCAAATAATAGCTACAGGAATACAGAACCAGCAGTCATCATAGCATAAATCTGGAAATAAAATAATTTTTTTATTTTGTGATGTTTACTTTCATTCAGATGTTTCTCCAAAATGTGCTTTTTATATCTAGTATATTAAATTAGTTAACATCACTGTGTTTGTACCGTATATTTCAATATTTCTTAATATACTCTGTATGCCCTCTTCATTCCTGATCCAGTGACTTCCATAAGCCCAAGGTCATACTTGCTTTCATATTGTTTTTCTTTAGCTCAATTATTCCCAAGTAGTTGTATCCTTGCCATTGTATACCTGATATATGCCCACAGTGTCTTCAGGTCCCTGAGTTTATATCAGTATTCCTGTTTCTTGAAGCTTGAATCTAAACCAGTTACTTCATTCCATCCACTTTGTACCTGCCCTTTCCACTCAAAATTATTCTCTTCGACTCTAACTCAAGTCCCAAACTTACATTCTCATTTTTCTATCCTAAGATTAGAAACCTCTGATATAGAGTGGACCTGCTCATATCTCCAGTTTTGTTTTTAAATCTTAAGTAGAATTCAGTCCAACATATCCTATCACT
>RJWT010047883.1:0-11228 GCA_004365215.1 Cuniculus paca | reverse complement strand
TCACAACTAAAATATCAACTGCAGCTGGGGATTTAGCTCAGTGGCCTAAGCACCTGCCTGGCAAGTGCAAGGTTGTGAGTTTGACCCCTGGTGCTACAAAAAATAATAATAATAATAATAATAAAATAAAATATCAACGGCTGAGGATTCTTCTTCATCACAGGATGCTTTCCAAAGATGATAAGAAAATGATGGCTGCTGGGGATTTAGCTCAGTGGCCTAAGCGCCTGCCTGGCAAGCGCGAGGTCATGAGTTCAATCCCTGGTGCCACAAAAAAAAAAAGAAAAGAAAAGAAAATGATGGCTTTCAAGTCAACTGGGTTTATCCAGTACACACTACCCATCACACTGATGTGAGAAGAGGACACAGCAGACACCGGGAACCCCAGGGTAGCACAAGGACCAAGGTTGATCAGAGTGACCCTAAATCAGAAGCTTAGGGTGTTACCAGAATTTCCTAGGATAGCCTCATCCCAAGGTGAGGTGGAATCTATTCAAATGGTTTAACTCATCTACTTCTTTTGATGCCAAGGAGCATAAAGTTAAAAACTGCTATGTAACATTGTTTCTTTTTTTGACCTCTACTTAAAACACACACACATATCCCTCAGAAGTAAACATGGAGCACCTTCCCTGCATTGACACACTTTAAAAAACCCTCTGAAACTCAATCTAAGAATTCCAAATTTTATATTCTGCCACAATCCATGTTCATATTATCTTTCATCCACTGGATTGCTCTGTTTATCTCACTGTGGACATTCTCCAGCTCTTTCTTAAGCTATAAAAATTAATTATTAATTTTAGAAATAATTTAAATTATTCTTGGGGCAGCTGGAGAATAGTTCCATAAAACTGAAGAAGTATAGTCTCTGCTAGTGTAATCATCTCCTTTTTAGTGAAATGTAAGAACTACTAATTTGTCCCTTGGGCCATAATTAATATCCATCCACAACTAAGCAATAGGGTTTATATCTGGCCCACAGTAAAGCTCAACTTTTCCATCACAAAACCTTAAGAGATCCTGCAGTTTATTTCCAACAGCTTAACATTTTATTACCCAAAAGAGGTTAACATTTACTGCAAACCTGAGAGTTTTCTTTGCCTTCTTTTTCTCCATACACTTATAAAAATACCACCCTAAGAAAAATTCATTACCCATTTCTGGGCAACTGACATTTTTGCAATTCTTTCCTGCATGATGAGAAGTGCCCATTGGTCCCTCTGTTTTCTAAACTTCAGTGTAAACATTCTGACCTGTAGGTATCACATTCACCCCAACGTCCTTCAAATTCCAAGCAACAATCATTTACTTCCAGTGATTTATCTACATTGGTTTATCAAAAATGAATTCTGGACAATTTCATGAGTTACATACATATGATTTTTCAGTTGTTTTTAAAGTATGTTATTTCTTTACTTCTGGATTTACTCTTCATTAAAAGCTTGGAGATAGTGACTTTCCCATGGTCTTTGTTAGTAAAAACCAATACAAAATATTTCCTCCTTCTATCCTTTTCCTAGAATGCCCCTCATTTTCAGTATTATCATTTTCCTTGATCCTTAAAAGTATTCACTGTTATTTGAATATCATGCAAAACAATCAGAAATATTTGGAAGTTTCCAAATTAGACTTGCTTAGCAAGGCATACCTGACCTGGCAAGGCACCGGCCTCTCAACTAGATCTGCACCAGGTCTGGAAAAGGGCCCCTTCTCTACAACGGCCACTTTAGTACTTTCTGAGTCAGTGTTTTGATCTCTGATTAGTTGTTGGTTCTGTTTATTTTTAATACCCAAAGTACATTTTAGTCCTTCCACATACTATTTTGGATTTCCAGTGAGATGATTATTCCAGCAAGTACTTTTACACTACTTCTATCTTATCATCACTCCTACTATGCCATAAAATGTAGTTTTCTTTGGATTGGCACTGAACATATTCACATGCTGTTTTATTTTCTATCTTACAAGGTTTTACATTAAAGGAACACATTTTTTATCTTCAAGACAGTAATTCGCAAGGTCATGCTAATGTTTATATTCTTAGATAAATATTAAAAATTTTTAAGTAAAATCTGTATTTGCTTTTCAGGTAATAGAATTCTACAAGCATGACAATTTCTGAACTTATTTTTACACACAAAAATAGTGACAGGTCCCAACTGTCACTTGAAGTGGATTTCAACCACTTCAAAAAGTAAATAATCTCCCAAAAATATTTTCAGATAGGTTCTCAATACATATGACTGCTACTTACTCACTAGCTGGTAACATCTCTAATATTTTTTGTCATTATTTTTGAGACAGGGTCTCACTGTGTAACCCAGGCTGGCCTCAAACTCATAATGACTTTCCTGCCTCAGCCTCCTGAGTGCTGGGATTACAGGTGTAATCACCACACTCATCAGGTCTAGTACTTTTTATTAAAAGAGTACTTCTTATTAAAGTGAGTAATATATCTTATCTCAGTCATAAAAGTACATCATTAAGGATTTTATATAAATTTTCTAAGGTAAAGATTTAGCAGTGCCCTAAAACAAAGAATTATTATAAAAAATCACGTATAACTGAAAAAACAAGCATTCTTACATACCTGACAGATAGCAAATCCAAAACCATCTGCGGTTATATTAACTGCAGTTGGCTGCCCCACAGCAAGCTGAATAAAAGTGGGAGAGAAGAGTGAATGAGGGCAGTTTTCCAATTTACATCCTTCCAAGTAACACGAGAGAACAGGGTCACCCTCATTAGGGGGAAGCCGCTCGCTCGCAGAGAATGCCTGGAGCTCTGGTGATCTTACAGGTCAGATCTTACAGTGTGACCTCTCCGAGCCGGCTCACCTCTGCCCTCTGGGAGATGAGACCATCAGTGCTACTCACCATATGTCCTCCTACTGAGGCCAAAGCATAAGACACACAAGACAAAAGTCACACACTTCCCCAGCCTCCCTTAGTCAGGGCTGACCCTCTGCCCTCCTGGGAAAACAGAGACACTGCATCAGGACTGTCCCTAGCTTTTCCTCCTTGTCCTTTGCCATCACCCTCTTCCTCAATGTTGAGCCTTGAAGTTGCTACCTTCACCCAGTGTCTCATTTCCCCTAAGTTTAGCTAAGAGAATAAAATTAAGGATGAGCATATTCCTTTATTGCACTTTAAAGCAAGAATTCTACTTCTGCTTCCATCAATTTTCAGCATATGTGGTGCAGCTAAAACAAATATATGGTCTTTGAAATTGTGGGTTCAAATCCTGGCTCTCCCATTTCTAGAAACATGACATTGAATAAGTTCCCTGCCTCTCTCAGTCTCAGTTTATGTATACAATGGTGACAAAAGTATTTGCCTTAGAGTTGGCTTGAGAAGTAAATGTAATTCCTTATGTAAAGCAACCTAACATAGTGGTGATGAAGAACAAGAACTCAGGGCGTGTTTATTCCCATCCCAATGTAAAAGTGCCCGTGTTTTCTCCTTTCCACCAGTCTTTCCAAAGTTCCCATCTCCTCCACCCATCCTGAGATCTGCAAACTCAACCAGAGGAGACCATCTCTACCCCTCCCTGCCTGTCTTTCTACAGCTCTAAGAAGTCTTTGTTGAAGTCACTAGATTAGCAAGAAAGCACTCCAGGAGGCTGAAGCAGAAAGATCACAAGCTTCATCCCCAGGACTGAAGAAGGAAGGAAGGAAGGCAAAAAGGAGAAAGAGAGGAAGGAAGAATTCCAGTATAGAGACCTATCCACACAGAATTTTAAATAACAGTCGTTTTCCATACCTCTGCTGTCTGAAAAAGAAAGCGGTTCTGTGTGTGAATCAGAAACTTCACAGGACGTGCTAAGCTCGGCCCTGACACCGTCACTTGGATTTCTGTTGTTTCTGTATTCATTAGGGCTGCAAATTCGGACAAGGCTTTTAAGGCCACAATGGTGTCCTGTTGAGAGAAGAAAACCAGTTGTGCACACAGGTGTATATCAAGATCTCTCAGGAGCAATATGCAGGACCTGCTCTACACTCACCACTCACCAAAGAGCGGACCCTTCCTGGAGGTCCCTGAATTCCCCCATGCAAAGCACACAAGAAGCTCCGAAGTGTCCACCTGGGGACCTGGGCATCCACTTTACATCAGTTCCACAGGTGCCAGGTAGCCACCACAGATGGGGATGCGACTGACTATATGAGTACCAGATAGGAAATTCACAGGAGAAAAAATTTAGATGATCGCCATAAATCTTTAAGTTACTAAACTTATAAACTGCTAAGTAACTTTACAAAGTCATAATAAAAACCCATATAATTCCTAAAAATACATGAGTTAATAGTGCGAGTGGGAAAACCAACTGCATCGCTCACCTGCGTGGATGCAAAGCCTCCCAGGCCGGTTCTCTGCCTGCTGAGCCACCTCATAACAGGGAAGCCTTGGGGAGTCTGTCGTTGCAGGAAGTGGGACAGCAGTGCATAGGCCGCCACCTCAATGTCCAGGGAGCGTGGCTGCCAGCCCTCAGACAGCGTAGATGTGGGTGACACCCAGAACCGCTCGCCTCCTGAAGGAGGAAGGTAACAGCATTCAGTCGACATTAAACAGCCCTCACGGCCAAGCCCTCTTTGACTTGCATGAAAATACATTTTATCTGTGCATACTCATATGCCAAGCAAGGACAGGAGTATTCTCATACACCACATGCACGCATAGCAACATTCACTTCTATGTATGTCAGTTTTCAGACTATCACAACTTACACATTTTCATCCTCTTCCTATTGCCTGTATTTGGGGATGTTTTAATTAAAATATTTTTCCCAAGAGAAATTCTGTATGCCTGCCTCAAGACAAAACAACTATAAATAAAAAGTACTGTATTTCAAAAATAAAGTGTATAGCTTATCTGAGCCAGTCATCTCCAAAATAGTTTAGGACACATGGGAAAGAATGTTGTCCTTGGATCTACCACTAACCAGCTCTCACATTCTGGTTTTTTGTGCTCCCTGAAACCCTGGGTTCCCTTTTTCATTGTCTGAAAGCTGAAGTTATAAATGCAAAATTTCAAGCATCCCCTCCCGCCCCCTCAAAGAAAACCTCTGGGACCCAAGCCAAGTTGCCAACCTTCCTGGACATAATCCTGCTCTGGCCCCAGACCACCATCCCATGTGGCGTCCTCAGGACTTTGATGGCAACTGAACTTGGATGCAATGTGACATCCCACAAAGCCAAGGATCACTGCGGTTTCTGCAGTAATTATCCAGTCTTCAGCACTGGATATGGAATAAAAATTCTGTCTAAATTCATGTTAATATTAGTATAATATTTCCTATAGTCTCACACCTCCAAGCAGTTTCTACAGTTACCCCTTCTTGAATAAATAGAACTTTGAATCAGAGGACATCATCTAAAGCCTCTCACTCACACACACACACACACACACACACACACACACACACACCTGGACCCCTGGCTACTTTACAGAGATCACATTGGGAATAACTATATCTGTGTTTTTTTGTCCTTTTGTAATACAAAAGCAGTTCCCATTTAAAAAAAAAAAAAGATTCACACACACAATCTACTGTATTTAGTGGCAGTGTTTTTTGATATTTGCATTTAGATCCTCCTATTTTTAAGCACTTGCTATGAGGCAGGTTCTGCATATGATCTCATTTAATTCTCACAGCAACCCTAACATAGGTGTTACTCCACTTGACAGAGAAACTGAAGCTCACAAAGGCAAGCTGCAGGGACAGAACTGGAACCCAAGTCCTCCAGAACCCAGGGTTTCAGAGAGCACAAAAGGCTATCAAATCAGAAATGGCATCAGGGGCCAGGGATACAGCTCAGCAGCACAGTGCCTGCCTGGCAAGCACAAAGTCGTGAGTTCGATTTCCGGTGCCCCCCAAAAAAAGAAAAAAGAAATGGCATCAGAAACTAAGAGTCACTACATAGTGTAAAATATACCTTAAAGGAGACTCCTAGTTGTGCAATCCTGTACAAAACTCCTCAGGAGCTCGAGGTATCGGAGCCCATTAGCCCCTCCTGATCTCCTTCTACAGTTCATTTTTCATCCCATTCCAAACACGTCACACAATCAACTTCATACCTGGCTAACCTTAGCCTGGTCCCTCATTTACCTTCCTCCTCTGCGCGCTGGTTCAGCACTTCCAAAGCCTCCGTAGCCTTAGGACTCCCCACTGAGGACAGTGCATATGTTACAAGGGCTAGAGTGTAATTGTCTGAAATTCCTCGACTGAACTCAGACTCCAAAAAACTGATAGAGTCCCGCACATCAATATTAGGCTTGGAAGAAAAAGATACATATTTTATTATTCAAAATAACCCATTAGCTCATATGAAAATAGAATGTACTTTAAACATTCATTCAAAAAATATGAACATTCACTTGCAAAGTAATTCCAGTGTCTGTTAAGCACCTACCTGGCTCCAGGCTGTGGAAATTAACAACACACATTGATTCCTAAAGAGAGGCTGTGCATTTTGAAAATAATACTGCTTTTCAGTTACAATGAAACAAGACCCATTCTTTTGCTAGAATAAGGTATAAAAAGTGTTGATTTTGCCACTGTTTATCCCACTGAGTTCCATTAACTCAGATGAAAGCAGAAAACTAGCTTGACAAAAAGATTGCTCATATTTAATCTCAGATGTTCAATCTCTAAATTTAGAAAAAAGTTCATCTTCTGTGATCCCAGTGCTGGGCTAGTAAAAGAGTAAGAGCTTAGTAGAGAGAATGGCTGTTGACCCTGTAAAATGCGGGTGAAGTAAACAATAAGGTATCAAAGACTGGGACAGCTCTGGAACAAAATTAGGATTGTGAGCATAACTTTCCACATATACTCATCTTCACCTCAGCATCCATGCCCATGTAACAGGCTTTTCAGAGAGTGGGGGTACTTTGCACTAAATTAATGGACACTGCAATTGTTTCAAGATACTTTAGAAATGTAAAAGCTCCTTCACAACCTCAAGGTGCTGGAACACATTCTTGTTATAGAAGGCAGGGTTAGGGAGAGCTGGCTGAGGGAAAGGAGCAGGACTTATCAGTTATAAAATCCCAAGACAACGCCAGAACCCAGTATACAGAACTTCTCGCAAGTTCCCCCAAGCCGTGGACGGTATACAAGAAGAATGGCCATCACAGAAAGCCCATTTTGCGTTTCCAGGATAGCCCAGATGGAGTGTACTTTGATTTTTGCTTTTACCCTCTTTTTCTTTCTTCAGTCCAAGTTCTCTTTACAGAGCTGGTTTCTCCCACACCCATTCAGCCCTCGCTGTTCAAATAAATGTTTGGCATCACTTTGTTCCAAGCAAGATGGGACTGGGATACTTTTGATTGGCAAGTCATTTCTACAGAAACTACCTTATAACATTCTCAAACTCTGAAAATTCATCTTCCCTCTATTAATAATAAAGTATGTCTTGACTTCTGCTACCAGTAATAGGTATAATACCTATATTATAAAGCATTTTTGAATCCTTATATTATTCTAGGAGAGTAAGTTAATATTCTTATCCTCAGCTTTTGGAATGTGGCCATAAATACAAAGCAGAAGGTACCCAAATTTAGATTTCAAATGCAATGTGAAATTTCAAAACCCCTTAAAAGTTTCCAGGGCCAAGCATGGTGGTGCACACCTATAATCCCAGCACTTGGGAGGCTGAGGCAGGAGGATTGCTGTGAGTTCAAAGCTAGCCAGGGGTACAAAGTGAGTTCAAGGCCAGCTTGAACTGCATAGCAAAACCCTGTCTCAAAAAAAAGTTTTTTTTCAAGTTTCCAGACACACAGTTGACCCATCAAGATCTGTCTTCCTAGACTTTCCCACCTACAATTTATTAAAGATGAAGTACCTGATATTTTCTGTATCCCAGGAGAGAAGTCACAATATAGGCTGTGAGTGTCACTGGGCTTTTATTTCCACCCTGAAGTTCACTATGGATCACTCTTCCTGGCTCCCAAAATTCACCATTGGATTTCTGATGTCCTTTCAGCCAGTTATACGTTCTGTGTAGCACATTCTGATCAATATCTATGTAAGGATCGGCTTCAAGGAAACATCTTAAAACAAAAGCTGACAACCTTGGTGAAAAGGAGAAAAATACAAAAAATACACATTATAAATACACTCCAAATTGACATTGATCAAAAACTTCCCCATCAGAAAACTCACCAAAGGCAGAATCTGAAAAAGTACAAAAGACGAAAGACAACATAACACCCCACCTAGCAAGTGGGCCTGGCTCCACTTGAGCCTGGCTAGGGCTTTCAAAGATCAGATTTGGAAAGGAAGTTAGAAATCATCTAATCCCGCATCATTCTTTTATAGATTGAAAATGTGATACTCCAAGAGAGTTAAATAAATTGTCCAAGGTTACTCATCTTTAGACTGTTCTAGCCATTTGCCAAAGAAGATCCCCCATACTTTCCATTCAGCCCCAAGGCACAGACAAAATATACACAGTTTACAAGCAAACTGTAGTGCTTCAGGTGAGGAAAATGGATATACTTTTCTTTCCTACAAGACTATACTTTGTGGGCCAAATCTGTCCAGCTCGGGGCATATTTGTATGTGTACCAACCCCCAACCTGCTATCAACACCCAGCAATGATTTCCAAACAGAGAAAACAATGAAAAGAGGGAAAAGGATGGGAGTAGAGAAGTAAGCAGAGGAAAGGAGAGAAGAAAGCATGGGAGGGAAGAGGAAAAGAAGGGAGGTTATGCAACTTAGATTCTTTCTGGTCCAGTATGTCTACAGTCTTTAGTATCTGACCCTTTATAGGAAAATGTTTGCCAACCCAATGTAAAACATATAGTAAAGTGAAAAGAATGTCAAGCAATGAAACAAAAGAAACCTTTCTGTTTAAGGATCCATATCCTGACTCCTGACATGAGAAAATTTGAAGCTAATACTAATACTCAACAACACCCAGTTCTCTTTTACTTTGACAATGAAGAGGAATTCTGATCCCTGACCCCTTAAAGTTAGGCACAACCAAGTGAGCATCTGTGACAATGATAAAGTGAGTCTAAAGCCCCAAATGCCACTGCCAGATTCTCCAGGCTTAGGTTTCAAGGCTGTGCTGCTGGAGCCTCCCACTGAGAAGGTACAACAGTGGCTCCATAGTCACAGACTTCAGTCTCTCTGCGGACCCCCAATGGAATGCAGCATGGGCCAGAAACAAACCATTGTTTGCATACTATTATGATTTAGGAGGTGCTTGGTACCCCAGCACACCTCGTCTGGACTGACAGACACAGTTAGTGCTATAGTTTGGATCCTAAATGTCCCCCAAAGATCCACAGAACAATGCTGTTGGGTGGTGGTGATACCTTTTGAGAGGTCAGCCTTGTGAGAAGTCCTTAGATCACTGAGCTGTACCTCTAAGAGGTATCTGGGGACCCTGACCCTTTCTCTTTCTCTTTTGTTTTCCAGTCATGAGGTTTAGTGGTCCACTTTGCTTTGGCTCCCGCCATGACATGCTGCCTCACCACAGGCCCAAGCCAACAGGGCCACTGACCAAGGACTGGGACCTCAAGTCAAGCTTTTCTCTTTGTAAGTTGATCATCCCTGGAATGCCACCATAATGGGAAGCTGATTGACACTTTTGGTCAATCTGACTCTGGAATATGAAACTGAAGATGGTGGTTACTTAGAGACTCCATTCAGGACAAAACTCTGGATGCTCACTACTTAATTCCAGCATTGTTTGGTTGTCAAATAATACAACTTTAAAGAGACCACACAGACCATATTAACAAAACATCTGCCCTAACAACGTCAGAAATTGTAGAAAGAACAATGTCACAATGACAAGTTTTCCTTATCAACTCCGCCATCATCATAAAGCTTTTTTTTTTTTTTTGGTACCGAGGATTGAACCCACGACCTCACGCTTGCCAGACAGGCACTTATGCTGCTGAGCTAAATCCCCAGCCCCCATAAAGCACTTTTGTCAATGCTTCTCCCACAAACAAAAGAGTAATTATGATTTGCATTTTATAACCAAAAATCACTTGATGTGTTCATGTTTCAAAATCATGCTTTTTTAAAAAATTATGTGTTAAAAAGATATCTTTTACCAGGTATGGAGGCACACGCCTGTAATCCTAGCACCTAGAAGGCTGAGGCAGGAGGATCGCTACAAGCTTAAGGCCAGCCTGGGTTACGCAGTGAATTCAAGGCCAGCTAAATTGTGAGACCCTGTCTCAAAAATAAATAAATAAATATCTTTTAAAGACAGACTATGGGAAAAGCAGCTGCCAAATCTATATATAGTGCTATGTCTGTCACCTTCACGGTCACTAAGACCCAGTAAAAGCTCATTCCATAACCCGGATTTGTGTCAAAAACACTTACCAAGTGCTCCCAGAAGGATCACTATTCCCAAAAGCACTGAAAGAGCCATCGTCCCTCTGATAGAGAAGTTCTCTCTGATAACCTGAAGACACAAAAATTGATATTCAGTGGAATCCTTGTGCCATGAATGAAAGTTTCTAATCACACTGAGAAAATATGGGTAGAGAGAAGGGAAAAGAGAAAAACATCACCACTTAATTCTGAGTGCTCTTTATGCTACATGTCATAGCAAATTTAAAACACCAGTACTTTCCAAACAGAAACCAAAAATAAGTACTGTCACAACCCCAAATTAAACTCAAAAGACTGCTATTGTATTGATTACACTTCTACCCTTCGAAAGTAGGCAAAATAAAGGCAGAGCTGTATTTAACTCTCTAGTGTCTCGCGGTGCTTTCCATCTCTACTCATCTAAAATTGTTTGTTACCTAAGAAAACTACTAATTATGGTATAATAAAGTTTAAGGACAAAATAGAAAGTAGAAATACTTTCTATTCTAAGGCCAGCAATAGAGGAGGGATAATGTTGATACGCTATAAAACAGTTTCAACCCCTAGCACTCCCAAAAAATAATATAGTACAATAATAGCCAACTTTCATTCAACACTGATTAGGTGTCAAGAACTGTTAAAGGCCCTTTGCAGGTGTTAACTTAAGCAATTCCTATAGCAACCCTCAGACGCAGATGCTATTAGGACCCCCTTTCTGGCAATAATGAGACTGGTACCCAGAGGATACAAATACTACATACAATGTTACACAACTGGCAGGCAGCAAATATGGGTCAGACAAGATATGATTCTAAAAACACTGTCATTCATAGATCTCCTTCTACTATTTATATATGAATGAGTGATCTTTTTATTTGAGGCATCA
>RJWT010047882.1:0-7500 GCA_004365215.1 Cuniculus paca | reverse complement strand
CAGGTTAGAGCTAGACTTGGGCAGGATGCAGAGTCTATTAGATCCTTGCAGTGCAATGGACACTGGTCCACGGTGGCCAGCAGCACTGCAATGGGGAGGTTTGCACTGAAGACGAACAAGGCACTTGAGCAAACTTTCCACTTGCTCGCTTGATTCCTGTGCCTTGGTTCATACAAGGAAAGTGACAGAGGCCTGGGAACTGAAGTAAAAATACATTCAGGGCATGGTTAGTGCTTTTAATTTAGAAGATGGGTTCGGAGCCAGGTGAAATGATAGAAGAGAAGGAGGGAAAAAGCTGGAGGCTCTTGGCTGCCTGTTTTCCAGATGAAGAATATTAGGATCTAAGATGGGAACTAAGCCAGAAATAGTTCCTTCATTTAGAAATGATATTTTTAAAAAGGCAGTTCTCCTACAGTGGGGAGCCCACACAGCTTGGAAACAGGAATCAGTTCCAATGATCTATAGCAGGTGGGAGACTGTGGGCCCCTAAAACCTGAGTGCAGTTTTTGTGTCACTGGAAGATGGGGTCCTAAAGGCTCCAAACATGGGGAAAGATAGGAAAGGTAAATACTGATTACTCTCACTTGATCAGAACACATTGTAGTTGTGTGTGGAAATATCATACTGTACACCCAAAATATATAACATTACTACATGCCAATCAAAAATTGAAAAAAAAACCTTAATGCAAAAATTTAACTAATGTTCTGTCCTAATCTCAATAGAATTGAGTTTAAAGTTTGCTGGACTCTTTTAAATTAAAGAATAATTATATATTAACTTGTTTTATCTATAGAAAAATTAATATGATATTTACATACTATACATGTATACATATGCACTCATTTAAATATGTATTATATATACACTGTCATATGTATGCATATATAAACCACATCAGTGATTGACCTAAAATATTGCTGATGAGATAAATAAAACTTCATAGTTTTTAAAATTAAAATTTAACAAAGCTTTAAAATTATATAAATCTAGAGCCAACCTTGAATATCATTTTAAACCATGGAAAGCTAAAATTATTCAGTATAACACATCTTGTCTTACAAAAGAGCACTATTAAAAGCCACATGGCTTTCAAGCATTATTGTAACCTCACAAATTTAATTTCCTAAGACTTTACTTTGGCAGGAATAGCTGTCAGTGCATCATACCCTATGACAACTCTAGGTGATGGCTTTAGCCTGGTGGGAAACCCTCACCCAGCACCTAGAGATCTGCTCATGTCCGTGAAGATACAATGGGAGGTGGAGGGAGCGTCAGCATGCCTCACAGGCTTCCAGGGTCCAAATTTATGAAACTCTCACTCCGGGAGCATATGCATTCATTAAAGGGAGGCCTCTTTTTCAATTTTTTTTTAAGTGCTGGGGTTTGAACCCAGAGCCTCATAGTGAGCTACATGACCAGCCCATTTTTATTTTTTATTTTGAGACAGAATCTTGCTAAGTTGCCCAGTCTGGTCTCACCTTTGCAATCCTTTTGCCTCAACTTCCCAGAAACTAGGGCTAAAGATGTGCACCACCATACCTGGTCAAAGTCATTCAAAGAACAACCAGAATTTTCTTTCATACATTATCACAGAGAGAGCCACTACTTGGTTTGAAATTGCATGGGAGAGCTGGGGTGTAACTCAGTGGTAGAGTCATTGCCTGCTGTGTGCAAGATCCTGGGGTCAAAAAAGAAGGACTCACATCTGATTTTCAGAGACAGTTTACTGAGGTAACCAAGCCAAAATGGAAGAAAAGAGCTTTGGAAATCTGGAAGCACAGGCCAATACCCAGGAATGGTCACCCTTTATGCAAAAATGAAGTGAGCTTAGATAAAGGGATTTCAGTTACTGAAAGGCAAATTTGGTTCTGATAGAGGTTTTCAAATTGAACACATGCTTGATGCCATGTGTTTCTGTGCCACTGAGGTAAGTAAATGAGCTGTTCTATGGATCATTCATCTTCCAGGGAACCATAATGGGGTGGGATTTGGAAGCAAATTGAATGGGTTTGAAATTGCAACTGCTGCCACTGAGCAAACTAGCTACCATGCAACGTTTCTTCAAAAGATAGCTAATACAAATATTCCTGCTCAAAAAGATTCTCTTTTATATGCAAATATCAAATATCTGTTATTTTAGTTAATTGATATAAATAGTCTGTATTATCAGAAACCAGCAGCTCTGAAGAAGCTCTTGACTCTGGTCCTTGGGAAGAGGTGGGAACCCCGGTCTGTGGACCCCCGAGACCAAGCACCCAGCCTCCCCATCCCCACAGGTCTGCAGAGCAATGGCCTTCCCAGGAGGCAGCACTCAAGGGTTACATCCTGGGACAGATGAGGCTATCTCAAGGGGTGAGGTCTCCTGGAGGTCTTTCAACTACTTAGTCTCAATGCTAGAGGTTCCAGGAATTTGGGGACTTGGAGAACATGTCTGATTTCTTTTTTTTTTTTTAAAGAATACAACCAAACAAAATAAAACAGAGTAGAGTCAATCACAACAAAACAATGAACATGGTACATGACTTCTAAACAGGATAGAGGGGAATCTAATGGCTACCATAATGCCTCTTGTTATCTTCAATTTAACTGCCCATACCATCAGGGATAAGTAAAATCCAACAAAATAAAACAAAATAAAACCAGTAAAAACAAAAACAAAACAAAGTAGAACAATGTAAGCAATACAGAACTTCAAGATACTAGTAAAACAGCAGTGGCTACCATAATGCTTCTTGTTATCTTCAGGATAGTTGCCTACACCTTCAAACATAATACAATCAAACAACACAGAATAGAGTAAAATCAATCAAAAAAAAAAACCAATGAAAGCAATACAGGGCTTCTAAACAAGATAATTGGACATCCTCAATGGCTGCAATTATATATTTTGTTATCTTTAAAATAGCAGTCCATGCCATCAAGTATAATAAAATCAAACAAATGAGAATAAAATGAAACTAATCAGAACAATGAAGACAATATGAGTTTCAAATCATGATAATAGATTAACAGTGGCCACTGCCTTCCCTTTTTAGATAATTCCTCCCCTTTGACTTTCCCAATATGTATTGTGCATTTTGGATCCCACTAACTCCTTTAGTTTGTTATACTAGGGAGACAACATGAAGAAACACAGGCAGAGTGGATCAGGAGACAGGATCCATCAATATGCTCTATACAAGAAACACATTTAACTAGAAAGAAAGTTCACAGACTGAAAGTCAAAGGAGAGAGAAAAATGCCCTATGTGACAAGGAGCCAAAACAAAGAAAACAAAAAAAAGTAGGGGTAACTTACCCATCAACTGCTGAATGGATAAGAAAGACATGGCATTTTAAGTGGTGGAAACCTACTCAGCTATAAAGGAAGATAATCTCAGGGCTCTTGTAGGTGGATGGAGGCAACTTGAGATCATGCTCATGGATGAAATGGTTCAGAGCATGTCTGATTTCTTAGGCCGAGATACAGTAAGATGCTTCCTATAGGGTTGGAAATTTCTGCCTCCATAACTGAATTATAAACATGGCTAACACTCATCAAATCCACTTCTGCTGTCTTCATAAAAGGAAGATTTATTTTTTGTGAATTTAAAATATATGAATATCAGAAGGAAATTTACACATTTACACTTTATTACACAAACTATGACAATGGTTTGCAACATTATTTAATGAAATACAAACATCCTGTTGAAGCTGACATCACTGGTTGAACAGTTGTTTGACTAGTCACGTTGTCACTTAACTGTAATTTTTTTCCCAGTGCTTTAGTATAAGGACTTACTGTGGAAAACAACTTCGTGCCTCTTTTAGTGTGCAGTTTTTCAACTTCCTAGAGAAGTTGTTCAATCATAGGATACACATGCTTGGAAAGGTTTTGATGCATGTGGTAAATTCAAAATGAAATGGCAACCATCCAACAGACACAAAAGTAGAAACACAGTCAAGAGATGCCATGGGGTGGGGCAGGAGGCTTGAAGAGAAAGCTGGCACTACCCTTGCTCAGACCACCAAGTTTCTTGCTCTCAAGCTTTGCAAAATGACCACAGTTTGCTTCACTTTCCCTGGGACACTCACACACAGAAGTTCTGCAGGCATTTTGGGTATGAGAGGAGGGGTTCTATCAGCTTTACACTGTACTTTATGTCTTTGTTACATCTGCCAAACACACACAAAGAAATAGTCACCTTTCTAGGTTTGGCATGCTTTGTGTGAACATAAATATTTCTTTCAAATTCTCTGGTGGTAAGATTTTGAAGCTGGAAACTGTGTTGTGTGTCCCCTTAATAATCCATTTGTGCTCCTGCTGAGACCTATCTACCAAGGCAGGACTGTGCTGTAACTCCTGGACAGCTAACTGCTATTCAGGGGGCTGCAGCTTTGTGTCTATTTACCTGAGGCTCCTTGCCATCTCTGCCCTGAATCTTGGGAGCATTCCACAGATGCCTGATGGCTCTCATCTACTGGGGCTGTGGCCTTCTTGCACGTGGACAAATCAGTTCACCCCTGGGACTTATTATAGCAATCGTCAAGGGAAATTGGACTTTCTCATTCTGGAAAACCCAATGGCAATAACTTCCATTTTTTTTTCCTGAGACAGTTAAGTTTCTCCAAAGGAGAATTTTCCAATATACTAATTTAATTTCTCTGTGTGTGCCTGTGCTTGTGTGTGTGTGTATGTGTATGTGTGTGCAAATGCATGTGTGGGACTCTGTGTGTCTGTGTGCATCTGTGGGTGAGTGGTATGCCCAAGTATGTATTACTTTTTGTGTGTATTTTCATGCCTGTTTATGTGCAAAGGTGTGGGTGTGTTTGGAGGAAATGTGGCTTATCAGACAGCAACCTGTCCTGCCATTAGAGGGGAGAAGGCAGAAATGGCTGAGCCCCCTCAGGCTCACATAGTTGGTCGCTTTACCTGTCTGTCTTCCTCTTCCTTGGTCCTGCTCTGTGCGGGGCTTGTCTGACTCCACGCTTAGGATCTCCAGGGAATAGGCTTCCATTCTCCTAGGTGAGCCTTGTATAGTGAGCGCTAACCACCCAGCTAGAAAATTGCACAACCAATTCGCCTGTCCCTGTAGCCCTCCCATTTTCTGGTAATGCCGCTTGGCACATTTGGGTGTGAGAGCTGTCTTTTTTTCTGACCAAATGCAATTCTTCTGATCCCTCTAACCTTCAGTTTGATCTTGTTTTTGTTTGTTTTGTTTTGCCATGCTGGGGACGTAACTCAAGGAAAGCTCTGTGTCCCTGAGCTACATCTCCATTTTTATCTTTAAAAATGTTTAGCAATAGTACTTTCCACAGAAGTGCTTGGAAATGGAATGAGATGAACCACATCTAATATCCAGCCTTACACAAACACAACACTCAGTGGAATTACCTTAGTTTCACAGTGATCATCACTTGCCAAGTGCAAGACCTTGTGATAAGAGGTTGCATCAGTGCTGGAGGTTCAACTGGTCATGTCAGCGGTGTGGGGACTCTTCTGTAATACACATGGCTCCTGACACATAGATAAAGGTAGTTGTCTCTGAGTTGCCTAAAATCCATCCTTAGTGTTACTGATCCTCAACTGGGTGTTTGATGAGTCACAGGTGATCCATATACATTGTCCATAATCCAGGTATTGGTGCTAATTTAGCAATCAGCCAAAAACAGGCCAATAAGCAAAGCGATAGTTAGCTTCAGCTGTTGTCTACTGAGGACACACAGAACTTAAACCAAGGCCACTCTCCACATAGATGTGCTGTTGTGTTTTCTAACCAGGTTGACATTTCCTAAAAATGAATATCTTATCTCCAGCAAGTCTTTATGTTTCCTGCTTCCTAGTTTTCATCCTTTCTTTCTTAGGAAATGAAAGGGGAGAAAAGAATTCTCTGTAATTGTTTTAAATTATTAGATATTTAAAAGAACTTATGTCAGTGTTTAGTGAGAGAAAAGCAGCAAAGAATTTTTGCATTAGTAACTAATGCTCTGTCTATATTATTAAAAGTCTCAGTTGCAATTGGGCCTTTCCTTTTAGATAACAAGGGAAGAGGTCTCATTATGGCACTGTCAGTCAGTTCTTTGAAAAATCCCATAGTGATGCATTATCAAAACTATTTTTGTCAGTTGATGATGTACCAACTGATAATTTATGTCCCCCTTCAATTTGTTGAAAAGAAAGAAATAAAAGCTATTTGATTTGCAAATGGGTTTGCTACTCAGGTAATAATGTCATTCTTTTCAATTTCTAAGAAGTGAACTAAGAATGCTTTACCCAGACATGTTAAATGACTACTTTTTACTATAAATTGACAATTTATGATTATATATATATGCATCTCCAAATGATGTTATGATATAGTTATACAATATGCAATGATTAAAACAAATTAACATATCCCTTACCTTAAATTTTTATTTTTTGTGGTGAGAACATTTGAAATTTACTCTGTATGAAATTTTGAGATATACAGTGTTCTGTAATTAACTATAGGCACAATGCTATAGGTGCCATGCTATAGGCACACTACCTCAACTTAAAATAATCAATATTTCCATGCTACCCAGTGTGATATTCAGGTTCAATGGAATCTCTTCCAAAATTCTAATGACTGCTTTCACATAAACAGGAAAAATAAACCTAAAATTCACATGGAAGCACAAAAATCTCTAAATAACTAAAGAGGACAAAGCAAGATGTATCACATCACTGGATCTCAAAATATACTACAAAGCAATAGCAACCAAACAGCATGGTGCTACAGGTAGAAAACAGACACATCGACAATTATACCAAATAAAGAACCTAGAAATAAATTCAGACATTTATATTCAATCAAATTTATCAAAGGCACCATGAACACATGATAGAAAAAAGAAAAAGTTATCTTTACTTTATGGTGTTGGATTGAGCACCATCCAAATGGAAGGAATAAGCTCCATCTGCATGCAATAAAGAGGATATATTAGAATGCTTCTCTGCAACTTGGTGAAGGAAAGACTCAAAATTTTATAAATTCTTCTCATTTGGTTTCTAATGTTACAAAACAGATACAAGACTCAGTACTATCATTGTCTATATCAATATGAAATCCTTTCGTTGCACATCACTATGCCACTTGATAACCCTTATGGAATTTCTGTCAAAATTAGAGGGTATGTTAGTTTGGACTTCTCTAACAAAGTACCTCGGACTAGACATCATATACATGATAGACACTGTTGCAGTTCTGGAGACTGAGAAGACCAATATCAATGTGCCTGTGTCTGGAGAGAGCCGCTCTCTGCTTCCAAAATGGAGCCCTTAGTGTGTCTTCATGTAACCAAAGGGCAAGGAGCTCCCTCAGACTTCTTGGATTAGGGTACTAATCCCATTCATGAAACCCCACCCTCCTGGCTCAGTTAACTCCCCAAGGTTTCTCTTCTTCTTTTTTTTTTATTTTTTATTTTAAAGACAGTAAAACCCAACAAAACAAAACAGAATGAATTCAGTCAAAACACAGCAGTGAAATTGGTA
>RJWT010047881.1:0-11228 GCA_004365215.1 Cuniculus paca | reverse complement strand
CTGTGTGTAATCCAAGCAAGCTTGATTGACAGTTTCTTCTCTTCTACCACTAAAATATAATATACATTGAATAACTTATTTAACTATCCTTTATGTTATAAAGGAATAATTTACTTACACTTTTTTCGGTTCATGTTTAATATTTACAGAATTATTCTATCAATAGAAGCTTACATTTTAGTTTGATCTTTTTAAGAATTTTGTTATAATTAAAGACTAGCCATATTAAAAAGGCTCTTCATTGTGGTAAAGTGGCCCTCTCTTTTCTCTGCCCATCCTAACTGTTGCAATCCTCCAAAACCACTTTATGCCTGTCAGTTTACCAAATCACTCTGATCCACACTAACCTCTCTGTTTTGGCCTTCCAAAGCCTTTTTTTGGTGATGTTGAATTACACTCAATTTAGCATTTGTGTTAACTCATGCATTGCAGTTCTGACATTGCATCTACAAGAAGGTAAATATGGAAGCAAGGTACCCAATTCTTTGTGAAGAGAGATAAGTAAATCAATAATGTAGATGCTATTAAATGTTCTTCTAATCCTGCTACACTAGACTAAAAGACCCAGTGTATATTAGATATTGAATAAAATTGTGTCCAGTGAATAACCAATTAACTTATAAATATTTTGTAGTAATATAACTGCCAAAATGTTCGACTTGGGATTATTTATCCTCTGCATGGCATAGATTAATATATATGAAGACATTGCAAAAAGAGAATGGGAGTAGCCACGTAGGCATAAATTTGGAATTTTATCCTTAAAAAAGAACTGATGATTTCATATTGAATTTCTTAATTTAAAGCAAGTTTAAGACTTCTTATCCCACCTGTACTCATATATATGAGCTAATAGATATTGATTGAATATTTTATTAAGAAATAATTCACGTGCAAATATTTGTAATTTTTTCTGGACATGTAAACAGAAATATTGGAAAATACAAATAGATAAGTATATTTAACACTGTCCTTATTCTGTAAATACTATTAGAACTGTGACAGAGATTTTAAATTTAAAGATCTTGTGAGTAAGCCATGTTCATAATCAGGACTCATTTTGAAAAATTCTGTTTCCATAGAAACATTGAATATCCCATTATTTATCAGAGGCTGATTCCGATAAAAAAAATTTGCTGCAAATTTACTGAAATTATTTATGGGAAGAAATTTCAAATGTCATTAATAGTAACAGACTAGAAAAATCATTATACAAGGTTCTGGTTTGGGTTCAGATATGAGACTGCACAGAAAAGTTCAGTTGAATATGACAATACGTAAGAAAATGAGAAATGTATTCCCAAGGTCTTAGGCAATTTTCTTTCCTGTGAAAAATATTCTTCTCTGTTTTTTACCCGAAGAAGATAATTTGTTTCAGTATTTGTTTCTCTAGAAAGGTTAAGAATAACACTTTCCAGAAGGATAATCATCTAGCTTCTCGATGAATGCTTTCGTTTCAGTGCAATTTTACTGCTATATACACAGAGCCACTAACTGCTAAAGTGGGGTTAAATTCCCATTGAGAACTAAGAGTCTGATCATTTCCAGATAGTTTGTCAGGATGAAGAGGTATTTAACCTGGAAAATCCTAGGTTGCTGTAAATGTTACCTATTTCTTAGAAATTTTTGTAAAGAATACTGTAGCTGAAATCCTCAGTAGAAATAAGTGTCCAGTATCCTCTGCACAACTAAATATAGGACTTTTCTTTCATGAAAATTGACAAGTCTGGTTGAAAAAGAGTATGTCTAAGCTGCTGTTTGAAATAGAGTATGCAAATAATGTTTTGTCTCAAATTTATGGTCAGATATCATTCAATTAAGTTTTCCAGCAGAACCTCTTAATTCGAGATAATTTAATCAGTGAATCCATTTTTTTGGTACTTTGTGTCTTCTACTTGTAATAATATAATGGCTGGAATTTCATCTAATGCAAACATAAGGCAACTATGCAAATGGGTGCATATATTGGAAGGGCAGAGAGTAGAAGAATTTCTGGATATTTCTGACATTGTAGGACCATGGTACCGGCCTTCATCTATTTCTTCTCTTTCTTTTATATCAGAGGGAAAACAGCAATTTTTTAATTATTTACCAATTGTCATCTTTATTGTTAAAAATGAACATGATTTGTACTGATTTGTACTCTATAAAAGAAGTACAGATTATGCATTCCATTATTATCCCATATAGATTTTTCTTTGATGCTTAAACTTATTGTAACCCACCACATAGTCTAATATATTCTTATGTGCTTAATAATATTTACTTAAATATCATAAAATACATACATGTTCTTTTTCATGGTGTTTGGAATAAAACATGGATTGGGACAGAGACTGAGAAACAAAGAAATGATGAGCAAAATAACCTGTAAACCATCATTTATTGAAAACCCACATGGATGAAGAAGTTATTATCACATTGGAGACCAGGACTTTTGTATGGGATCAAAAAACACTCATGTTTTCACCTTTCTGCTTTATACAGCAAGGTGGAGCTGCTAAGGGATAAATTTAAATAAAGACTCTCAACAGTTTTAGAATGTTTACCCTGTATATACGGATCTTCACATCTGGACATTTACCTAAAGTGGTAATAAACTTTACCAGATAATGTGAGTAATATATCAAATTGGTATTTACATCTGACAAGAGGAAGATGTGAGACTCTGTAGAACATTTGTTGTTATAGTTTGTTTTGCTTTATTTTTAACTGAGATAAATTAGTTCCTCCAGCAAGCAAATAAACTTTCTAGTAGTCACAAAGATACTTCTTGAAGAATTTCTCAAAATATGAAAAAGGTTCTCAAAAATGCATGTACATATCTCCTCCTTTTCTTATTTCTCTGAATATGTTAATAGTTATAGGATATTTTAAAATATTCCCTCTACATCAATTATTTTCTCCCCTTAATAATAATAGGTACTTATTACCTAGTAATATTGATATATAAAATAAAAATCACTATCTCATCTCTCATTTTTCACTGCTAAGTATGATTATTATTCTAATGAAAGGTAAACAGACATATGAGACATTAAGAAAACATTTTTTGTTATTAAAACAATGAAGATTTTATATTTTTTTCAGTTGTGCTATGATTATCCCCACTTCCAAGTGGTTTTGCTTTCAGAAATTTTAGCAACCCAAGGTCAAATGCAATACAAAATTTTTATATGAAACATTCCAGAAAATAAAGAATCCATAAGTTTAAAAATTTTTTTCCATTCTGAATAATATGATAGAATATCACACTGCCCTGATTCACCCTGCTTAAAACATAAATCATCCTTTTTTTTCTCACTACACCATGTCACATATATACTCTACCCACCCCTTAGGAACTTAGAGGCTGTGTTGGTTAAACTTCATTGTGTAAACCTGATTGGCTTGGAAGCCATGGAGAGGATGAGTAAAGCACACTTCTGGGTGTCTGTCAGGGTGTTTTCTCTGGCACTCTTTCACTGCTTTGCTTCTGAATGCCGTGATCTGAACATCTTTGTACACCTATCCCCTTCCACCATTACACTGTGGTCATAGAGCCGGCTGACCACAGGTGAATCTCATGAGCCAGAATAAACCTTTCCTCTTCTAAATTTCAGGTGTGGAGTATTGAGCCCCCATGATAGGAAAACTGACAAGTGGCTATTTTACATATGAGATCTACTGTTTTGGTATAACAATACTTGTGTTCAAATAAGCCATATTTTACTCAGTAATGGCCTCAAAAGTCCAAGAACAGTGATGAAAAGGACACTGAAAGTCATAAAACATGCAAGGGTAGATTAATTCTCCAGTTATGGGCAATACTACAGGGTATATAGGAAAAGATGGTATCATACTATCAGAGGTTTTAGGCATTAATGAGGGTCTGGAATCTATTTCCCATGGATATGAAGGCCTACTGGGCTTGGTGTGCTCATGAATCCTCCCAACATGATGTGCAAGACACAAGGTGAGAGAAAATGGGGTTGAGTTAGAGCCTATTAAGTATGCTAATAAGCACTAAGTCACAGACCTCTGTATATTTTAGGAGAGAATAGGTACATTAAATCTTGTTTAAGTCTTGGAAAAATGGTGCCAATAGACTTTGTCAACTCAGTATTGCCACAAACTTTCAATTTGTACATTTCACAATATCTTTAAAGTACAATCAAACATACTAAAATGATATGTTCCTGTATACATATCAAAGCTGTATGATAACTTCAATCCTCTAACTCATGGATTAGTTTCAAATTGTTAGGAGTCATTGAAGCTGGAAATTGACCACACCTGGGAAGGGGGCTAGCCAGTTCCCAGAACAAAGACCACCTGGGCCAGCTGCAGAAACAAGTGACTCCAGGTCCCAAAACATCAGGCCTTCATGCTGCCATACATGCAGATTACTAGGCAATGGGGTGTCATGTGACATTCAGCTGCTAAATGTATAAATAAACACCCCTACAGTGAGGGGCAGTTCCTTTCCTGCTATCAGGAGAGAAGGCTCTGCCTGATCCCAGCTTTCCTCTTTTATTTTCTCATCCTTTTGCACTCCTCCCACCCACTCCCGACCTCAAGAGCTGCACTGGTCACGGTCTCAAACTTCCAAAATATTTTTTTTAATAATTACTATTTTAGTGAACTTTTTAATAAAAAGTCTCAATACACAAGCACACAAATATTTTACTAAATTATGATGTTAACAGAGATAGAAAAAGTCATAAATCTGTCAGTGAAATTATAACTAATTTCTCCTTCTAAAATCTTCAGGTGTTTTAGAAATTCATATTTAGGAATACTGTCTACATTAAGACTTTCTGATTGTAGTATTTATTGAAGCAGGAACAGTACTAATATGAACAAAAAAAACTCAGTGCCCAGATACTCTGAGACCAAGAAAATTAAAACAGGTAGAAGACCTTCCATTTCATAATTTAAAAGCTATGGTGAAAGGGGAATAGTTATGATCAATTTGGTTAAAACCATATATCATCATCTGAAAATTTCTGAAGAATTTTAATTTGGAAATTAGCCTTCAACACACACTACACATAAAAATCCTTGAGTATGTGTATAAACAGGTGTTAAGGTGTGTTCAACTTACCTAATAGTAATACCAGTTAACATTAATGAAGATATATGACTACATTGTTGAGGACGCCACCTCACTCTCCCCCAGGTCCCAGTGTGACAGCGTTTACTTATAAGCAGTGCAGGCTGCATAGACCTGACTTCCTTAAATTGTCTTTTGGTTTAATGAGTCTGGTCGAGGCTGTGTACACATCTTCATGAAAGCAGGCGGCTGGTAATGAACTGTTAATCGACTGCTGTGATCGAGCTCAGATACACGAACTGTAATACCACAGGGCTAAGATATGAGATGAAGTCTCCACCGAGGCCTGAAGACTCCAGAGGGAAATTCCTGCCTAGAATTGGCTACAAAGCAGGTTACTCATTAAGGTAACCTAAATTTGGCTGCTCCTGTCACCTCTGCAAGAATGCTTTGTTCCCTTGGTTACAAGCCTTGCTAGCCTTTCCACTTTTCTACCACATCCAGTTGCAGTGCCCTCACCATTTCCCTCAGTGACTAAATACAGAGGTTCTGGGTGCCTCCTGGCCTTTTGTTCCTCAAGAAGAGCTGCTCATCCCAGACCCCTGCTGCACCCCTATTGCATCTCTTGCTCTTTCTTCCCACCTTGCACTGTTAACATGTGGTGAGAAATCGAGGACTTGCTGTAGGGGTCCCGGATAACTGGCATCGTTGCAAGTGTCTCCAATACATATAAATACATTTAGGTATCTCTTTCCTTAAATTATTGTTCTAGATATGGATCATAAAATAATTTAGGAATTTTTAAAAGTCATTGTTTTTAACGTTTGTAACTTTACTACACATTCCAAAAAAGTAACAACTCAATGACTAAAGACTATGTAACAGGTTAATGAGTCATAACATATACCTGTAATCATTTTATATAATTTCAAACTTTTCATTTACTTAAAGTCTTAAAGCTAAAAACAAAAACAAAAAACCCAACAACAAAAGAACTTAAAGTCTTAAAACTAAAAGATCTAGAGCCAAAATTTAGTCCATAGCCACACTCTTCACTCTATAGCAATAACTCACTAGTTTTAATTTTGTTACAAAATGAAAAGAATAATTCAGTGATTGATTTAAAGAGAATTGTGCCCAGTCATTCTTACATGATGAAATGTTGTTTCAGTCTCTTAAGTCCAATAATCAGCAGCACTGATTTAGTGGCAACGTTCTCTGCAGATGAAGTAAACAATGCTTTTAAAAAAGATTTAAAAAGTCAAAGCAACCTTTTAAAAGCTGAACTTGCAAACCTAAATATATAAAGTGATGACAGTATTATCATTGACTGCTTAGGAACTTGAAAGAAATGTCTTAACTGTTAAGCCAGTGTTTGTTTTGACAGGGATAGAGAGCTGATAATTCCTTCTCACGAATCCATTTTTCTAAGCAAGTCTGTTTGTCCCAGAAATACTTCCAATAAGCCACATTTAAAAAGGAAATGTAATGTAAAAACTGGAAAGAAAGAATGTTTTAGAATTGCCTGAAGATTCTTTAAAACTAGGGGTTTCTCTATCTCTTACCATAAACACTCTTTAAATCAATTACCGAATTCTTTAAATTATATATAGATATATGTACATATATATATATATGTATATCTGTATATACACACACACATATATGTTTACAATACACACATTCACATATACACCTGGAGATTCTATTAAAATAATCTTGGGATTACATTTTGAGAATTGCAGAATTAATTCTATGATTTTATAATTTTTTAATAATGGGTGATCCTGAAATTATACATTTAAGTGAAACTGATTAATACAAGAACGCATAAAATTTACCACTGGTAAAACAATTCAGTTCAATGTCAAGATCTTAGTTCAGTGTGTAAGATCTGAGATTTTCCCTGTCATAGGTCTTACATTGTAACAGGTTCATATAAATGAATCTTGGCAAAATATATAGTCTTTTGCATCATAGAACTTCATTGCTCATTACACAGAATGCAGCATGACCTTCATGTTTGTGCCCGTTGTTTTTGTGTGTGATGTAGAGCTGTGTTGGAGATCACTATGAAGCATCTCTGAGCAGGATTTAAAATTAACTAACTGGCTTTCTGTTTATCTGTGAGTTTGTCCTGGGCCTAGGCCCCTTGTTTGGAGTCAATTTATGGGGAAGAACTTTGTTTAAAAAAATGGAAATTAATGTTGACTAGTGATTGTAGTCTTAAAACTAAACAAACAAGTTCCAATTTGGAAATTAATCAAATAGATTTCAGGTCCTAAAATTAAATGAATGATGATTAAGATGGGATATCAAGAAGACAAAGGACTAAGAAAAAACTTATGGGGAATCAAAGAGCCTGTTAATATTACACACCAAAAAATAAGATATGGTATTGACTATCAACAGGTTTTTTTGATAAGGACCATTGATCGTTCTCTCCCCACAACTGCTCTTCCTTTACAATGAAAAACTGAAGAACCTGTTTGAGTAGATCAATGGCTCTTTAACAAAGAAAAGTTAACTCAATTACACAAGTTAGTTAAAGAACAATTACAGCTAGGACATTTAGAAAGCTCACTTAGCCCTTGGAATAATCCTGTCTTTGTTATTCCAAAAAAGTTAGACAAACGGAAGGTATTACAAGATTTAAGAGGTATAAATGCTTGCTTACTTCCCATGAGGACGCTACAACCAGGATTGCCAAATCCAACTGCAGTTCCCAGTGTCTGGCCTCCCATCATAATTGATTTAAAGGATTGCTTTCTTAACATTCCTCTTTTTTCCACAGATATAGATCACCTTTTTTGCCTTTTCTGTGCCAAGTTTATACTTTAAAGGACCAATACAGCTAATAATGTGGGGGCAAAGTTATGCTCATGTCTTAACAGGTGATGGATCCATGAGGTGGTTGCTGTCCAGGAATGTACGACCCTGACAGGAGACGTGACTGATGCTGGAGACAGTCCTGTATCCTGCTCCACCGATCTGGGCCCTCCAGAAAATGAGCCTAACTGATGAGATTTTCTTCCAGAGATCTGCCAGTCAATCAGAAAATCCACCTCCAGCTGCCTCAAGAGAACAAGAAACAGGATGAACGATCCAGTGGAAAGACATCCAAGCAATGATTCATGAGGCTAAAAGTATAGTCACCAGCAGGGAAATTCCACCAACCCCTAAAAATCTTTTGGTTGCCTTTATAGCTCTGCTGGCAGTATCTATATGTATAACACCTGTCACAGGAGTTGAGTATTGGACTTATATCCCTAATCCACCCTTACTTAGATCCATTACTTGGGCAGATTCTCTACCTGAGATTTATCATGAACCAGATATGACTGGTCCTAAATTAGATGCCATTCCAAGTTCAGTCATCCGTATTGATATGCCAGATAAGGTAACTATTAATTATACTTCACATTTTTGTCTTTCCACCATTATGTGTTGAAGATGTTAAGGTTCAGTCAAAACATTGTCATGTTGCTCAGCCACAAACTTCGGTGGGGCACATTTTAGAGCAACTGGTTGTTATCACACTGGGTTCTACACCTACCCCAGAAAATGTGACAGATTTTTGGCTGACAAAGATATCTCTTTGTTCTGTAATTAATTTTTTAAAGATACAGGAAGATGCTGTTTGGCCTTGGGTCACTTGTCGGGCCATGGCAGAAATTAAAGAAAAAATAGGACAATAAAAATTTATTGGAGTCTATAGGGAGAAATCATTGGTAAGATAAAAAATACAGACACATGATGGATCCTAAATTGGACATATTCAGGCAACGTTACTAAGCAATCTCTACCTGTGCAATTTGTAAGTTGGACTGGCTTGGGGCTCAGTACCCCCATGCCATGCTTAATCTATGGTACACAAGTAGGACCAATACAACAGTCTTTCTGGAAATTAGCCCTACCTTTTATAAAAGGGATCATATGGACTGGCAAGAATATTAAATCAAATAATAAAGAAGTTCTTAAATTGAAACATTACAAGACTGTCCAACCTTCCATTTGCATTTATAATCCTTACGTATTTGTATATGGCACTGTATCTTGAAATGTTAATTCTTTTAAATGCTCAAATTGTACCTAGAGCCACTGTGTAAGACCAGATGCTGTTTACAGGCAGACGTTATTAATAATGGGTCACATGCCAGGAGTTTGGATCCCTGTTATTCTCACTGAAACGTGGTCCTACTCTCTAGTGTCACATTTGCTACATACACTAGTAAAACATCTGACCCACAAGACAAAGAGAGTGCTTGGTTTAATTATTGCAGGAATTATTTCTCTGGTTCTTCTAATTTCCAGTGTGGTGGTTTCTTCTGTGGCCACCATACATTCTGTACAAATGGCTCATTTCATAGATAATTGGACAAAGATTGCTGATAAAGCACGGAAAACACAACGCAAAATAGATGCCAAATTACAGACACAACTTAACATGCTGGAAACTTCTGTTATGGATGGGTGACTAAAGACTGTCTACAACTATTACAAGGATTAAAGTGCCATAATAAGGCCACTCATTTCTGCATAACTCCCTTGCCTTATAACAAATCTGTAGATCCTTGGGAGGATATAAAATAACATGTACAAGGAGCTATCCAACAAAATATTAGTATGTATATTGATGCTCTCCATAAGAAGGTTTTGTTGATGTCCCAAAAAGCCCCAAAATTTGACAAACAAATGCAAGATTGGAACAAATTTTCTGATGCCTTAGATCAATTAAATCCATTCAACTATCTGAAGGCACATTTTTGGCTTTATGTTGTTATGTTTGGAGTCATCTATGTGTTTCTCCTTATTCTGTTCACAGTCTGTCAAACAGAAGCCAAGATGAGCAGACACCTAGACAACATTCAACCACAACTTACCCTGATTCAATTTTTATTACAGAAACAAAAAGGAGGAGTTATTGGAGACCACTATGAAGCAGCTCTGAGCAGGATTTAAAATTAACTAATTGGCTTTCTATGTTTATCTGTGAGTTGTCTTGGGCCTAGGCCCCTTGTCCAGAGACAGACAATAGATTCATAGTAAGTGAGCCTCAATGAATCACTGGTCCTGGCTGAGACCTGTAGAGGCCTGTGATGCCAGAGATATTTCAAAGGGCAAGATAAGGCCAGCGCTGAGGACACCTGGCTCCAACTCTGATCAAGTAAATAAAGACTGCAACTGCAGGCATCTCACTCCTGCTGTTTCATTCCCACCATAAATGTCATCATGGAGATAAGACAATTCTCCTAAATTGGCATAATTTACTACTTGGAGAAGTCTTTGAAGTGACTCCCAAGGTCCTGCTCAATTCTTGTGCTTTCCTAGGTACCCTCTCTCTTTGTTTGAAAAACTAATAAATATGAGCCGCCCAGAGAAGCTCTTTGTCTCAGCCCCCAGAGTCTCGAACTCTGTTAGAGTTTTGACCCTTCTGGAGCCCTAAAATCATACTACTTGTCTTATTTATTTAGGCCTTTGCTGTACACTCATTTGGAGATTTGGGATCTTGGCCAGGTCCCCATGGAGCTGTACAGGTAGATGTTACACGTGTAGGAAGCCTCAGCCTCTTATACGATCACTGCCAAAAAAGTGGTTCATACTTTTCTCTGTATGGAGATATGATCTTTATTATTCTGAACATCAAGTAAACCTGTCATTTCTCTAAAAGAAAATACAATCTCTATCTTTTAAGATTGTTTATTCTAAACATATTTATGAAGAGGTAGTCTGAAAAAATATTTTTATTGTATTAGCTTACAATAAATGCACGGGCATGAAAGATTCATGGAATATTATCTCCCAACAAGCAAATTTTCATTTTCCATCGGACAGTTTCCAAGGCATAAGAGGGACCACATGCTTCCTTCTCATTCTCAACAGCATTTGTTCATTTTTGCCTCTCTCTTTAGAAAAATATGGATTATTTCAACATCACTCCACTAGGTTTCATAAATATCTTACAAAAGTATCCACACAGTATAGTTCTAAAAGAAACCACAATCCTGCAGCACGTGGCTGGGTAGTAGTGTCCTGGATTTCAGTTCCCATGCAATCCTATGACTTTCAATTTGTCTTCTTTTTTTTTCTTTCTTTTTTTTCTTTCGAAAAGAATACAACCAAACAAAACAAAACAGTAAAGTCAATCAAAACAAAGGAATGAACATGGAACATGACTTTGAAACAGTGTAAA
>RJWT010047880.1:0-11228 GCA_004365215.1 Cuniculus paca | reverse complement strand
GTCCTGTGCTCTGTGTACACCCGTGGCCTCAGGAGATGCCTAATTTCTGTGGACATGAGTCAACTAGAAGAGAGTTTCCAAGAAATCAAAAGAACCATTGTGAGTGTGGGTTGGGTGAAGGTGTGGATGAAGGGGCATGCCTCACCTTACAGCCTAGCCTGAAACGCACGTTCCTTCTCGGTCCCTTTGCGTCTTGGGAGAACATGGGGTATTCATTGCTTATGCCTGTCCTGTTTCCCTCTGCAGCAAACCAAGGACGCCTTCCAAAACATCACCATCCTTTCCACAGTGGAGACCTTGCGGAGCATTAAGGTAGTGGTCTGTGTTTGCTATTTTTGTGTATGTTTTTTTAATTTCTAGAAGGGCAAATGAACACAGGCCATCATGGATTTTAGCGGATGGTTTTAGTTCTCTTGCTCCTTGCTGCCCCTCTTAAACAGTCTGCTCTGGACTGTAAGGAAATCTGAGAAGAGGGCCTCTGGGGGTTTCTCTGATTTGTGTCTGTAGCCCGTGGATGTGTGCTGCGTGACCAAGAACCTCCTGGAGTTCTACATGGACAGGGTTTTCAAGGACCATCAGGAGCTGAAGCCTCAGCTCTTGAGAAGAATCAGCAGCATTGCTAACTCGTTCCTCTACATGCAGAAAACCCTGCAGCAGTGCGTGAGTTCTGGCATGTGCGTGGGGATTCCCAGTGTCTAACCTTGGCTCTGGACGTGCTGGCTCCCAGGGACCTTGGGATGGGGGCTGTGGAGTCAAATAAAATTCCCTGCCCTCTTGCCCATGGGGAAAGCCACCGAGACACTTTTCCCGTGGTCACTCCTTTCCTGGGGAGTGACGCCTCCTGCTAACATCTGAGCAATGTGTTCCTCCTCCTCCGGGGGTGACCAGGGACTGCAGGCTTGCCATAAGCCTACCCTTAGTCCTTTCACGCCTGGCCCTTTGGAGCTCCATACCAGGAAACCTCTGGGTAGTTCCTTGGTATAGCCTATCCCTAAGGGTCAGCTGGAAATTCATTTTGTTCTGTTAAAAATCTAATATCAGAAATAACCAACTTAGCTGGGCACGGAGGCTGAAGCCTGTAATCCCAGCACTCAGGAGGCTGAGACAGGAGGATCGTTGTGAGTTCGAGCCCAGCCTGGGCTACAAAGTGAACTCAAGGCCAGCCTGAACGGCATAGTGAGACCCTGTCTCAAGAAGACAAGGCCCGGGGATCTAGCTCAGTGGCCTAAGCACCTGCCTGGCAAGTGCAAGGTCTTGAGTTCAATCCCTGGTGTCACAAAAAAAAATAAAAAAATAAATAACCAACTTGGACCCAAAGGGAACCTGAGTTTTAACCCCATTCCTGCTAGTGATTTCCTGTGTGATTTTGTGGTAACTGCACCTTTCTGGGCCTAAAGTTGTTAGAGGGGTAACATCCCTGTCCTGCTTGTAATACTGCAGAAAGGAAACAAATGGATACATTTAACCACTTAAATGATCCAAGTGTTTCTGCAGTGCCTACCTTGTGGGCTGCTGCATTCAGAGGGTAAAATGATCACTGTGGGGCCTGCTTTCCTGATGCTGGCTATTTGCTGGGCTGTGAATCCACGAGGTGCAAAAACCACGGTCAAAATGCAGACTGATGCCATAAACAGGCCTCATTTTCCCTCGGCTACCGTTACCCAGATTTACTCACCTGACTCCCTGTGGAGAGAGCAGAAATGTCACTTCTCATGCTGGGAGGCGGTGGCAAGGGTGGGCCAAGTCGGGAGGGTTCTCTGATGTCTCCATGCATCACAGCAGGTGCAGAGAGGGTGCCACTGCAGTGAGGAAGCCACCAATGCAACCAGAATTGTCCATGACAACTACGATCAGGTGAAGTCTGGGAAGAGGGGAAATGCGAGGGAGAAGCCTACACACAGTGCCAGTCTTCCGGCCTCCTCTCTGCTCGCAGCCACTCTCTCCTTTGGCGAGTGCTCATTGCAGGCCTGCAGGTGAAGCATGCTGGTTGCGCTTGGCTCTGCCTCGGTCCCTCTTCCATCGATCGCTCTTCTGCTGCTTTCCATTACTGCCACATATCAAGCCTGACTTGTGTTTACTTTGGGGAAAGCACCTCGTGTCAAAGATGGGGGTGACACAGAGAAAGCGAGACCTTCAGTGGGCTTCAAGATGCTAAGCACAAAACATGTCACGTGCAAGTTGTCCTCGTAGCCAGTACACCGGTATTCTGGGTGCTGATGAGGACATCGCGGAGGTGTCCACAGTAGGTGCTGGTGTGGAAGTGCGCCCTCCTGTACGCATCACTGAGAGATCTTACTCAGGCAGCTTCTGCTGCAGCAGCGCTGTGGTGAGGGCTGAATTTCGGCCACACTCCTAATGATAACAATGCGTTGAAGAGCAAAGGGGCTGGGGTCTGTTCAGAGCCTGGCTCTTTGGAGAGAGGCTCCATTGGAGAAAGTTACAGAAAGAGCTAAGAGTCCATTAGTTCTTACTGTGAGCAAGGTTTCCTTCCAATCCTACTACAGATATGAACACACCAATCCTTCATAATAATGCTATAAGTATTACCTGCATTGGCTAAATTAGGAAACTGAGGCACAAGCAAGTTAAATGACTCAAGCTCATGCTGCAGTCGAGTGAGGGAGGTAGGACTTGGTCCCTCACTGGCTGGCAGGCTGCGATGCATGTTCCTGTATCTCTTATCTCCTCTTTCTGGTATGGAGGAAGGTGGGATAAGTCAGGTGTTGTGCTCTGGTTCCGACTTTCATTAACTGACTGTGTGATGCTGGGTAGGACACTTAGGGGCCACGGTGCCTCTCCACACCACAGAGGGACAGCATGCTGTCCCTACCCACTGAAGCAACTAAGACTTCCTGGGAAAACAGAAGTACTGGCTGGCTGAGGTGAAAAGAAAATAAACAAAAAACATGCCAATAAGTCAGATATTTCCTGTGAAAAAAGAAGGAAAAGAGTGAAGAATTTTTAATTTTGTTTATAAGGACATGATTTAATTGCTTATATCTGGAACAAAATTTTTTGGTTGCCTATTAGGAAAAATTTTTAAATAAACCGTATGCTGCATAAATATATTTGAATTGTAAAAAGAAAATACCATGGGAATGGTGATCTGCAAACTGGCCCAGTCCGTGCAGGGGCTGACTGCTCATGCCAATTTCTTTGGTTTCAGCTGGGGGTCCCTTCTGCTGCCATTAAATCCCTGGGAGAACTCGATGTCTTTATAGCTTGGATTGACAAGAATCATCAGGAAACTTCCCCTGCCTGACACCAGGAGCCTATTCAGGGGTGAACGCCTCCTGTTTCCTGTGGAGACAACTGAATTTGAAGGAGAGAGAAATGAGGAAGTCACCGGTGTTTGCTGAAATGGGGGTCTTTTCAAAGAAACCTCCTTTTCTCTGGAACTGGGGCATTGCAGGGAAAAACCTGAGCAGGACTGAGCAGACCTGAGCAGACCTCATCCTGCAGCTACAAGTCCCCCTGGCTGGTCTCTGGCTGTCTGATCACATCCCAAAATAGCCAGATAGTCTACTGTGGTATTTATAATGAAGTAGGTCTTTTGAAAGCCCTCAGAGCCATCGTGGAAGGAGAGGGCTGGTTCCCCACTAACTTATTGCAAAGTTGCTTGTCCTATGGCTGTGTTGTGACCTGCGTAGAGTCCTGTAGTACACATCGCACTGCCTGATGCTTCTGAATAAACTCTGCTTTACCTATGAGTGGAAATGTCCTCTGATTCAGGGAAAGTCAGACAAGGAATCGTGAGTGGACACTATTAGAAATAAAAGGGACCTTGAAGAACATAAACAGATGGGGAAGCTGAGGCCTGGGGGGAAGAACATACTCAGGGCTCACAAGTTAGCATAGAAGAAATTTCCAAATGACTGATGACTCTGTTTCTCATGCTGTCACACAGTACCTGAAGCTGGTTCACTTTAGGAAGAGCAGAGGTTTATTTTGCTCACAATGCTGGAGACTCAAGGGTACCAAGGCAGCATTGGCTTGGCCCTGGGTGGGCCTCACTGCAGATGGTCTCACACTGGAGGAAGCGTGGGTTGGGGAGACATTACACATCAAAACAGGAAGCCAGAGAGCGAGCTAAGGGTTATAGCAGCAGGCCCAGTTCTTGAGAACTAATCAGGGTCCCCTGAGAGGCACCATAATTCATTCCAAAGGTTTCTCCCTCAGGGAATCTCACCTCTTAAAGGTCCTTCCACCTCTCACGTTGCCACGCTGGGGACCAAGCCTCCAACACACGAACCCTTGGGGGACACATTCAACCGTGTCTAAACTACGGCATTGAGTTCCCCATTCTCCACTCAGGGCTCATTCCTCCACGGAAACACCAAGAAAACGGGTCATGGGGCCTCTAACCACAGACCCTGTTGCTCCTTTCTTTCGAACATCTCTTTCTCTGTGTCTCTGCTCCCTGTCTCTCTGATTTTCTCTGCTATTTGCCTCTCTGCTATTTCTTTCTTCCTATTCCCAACCTTTCTTGTTCCCTGTTCTCCAATGGTGTATGTGTTGGACTGAAAAGAGCACATTTTTGATGAGGGATGGTTGTCCAGGTGACAAACCTAAACAAATAAGCCCTCCCTGGGCAGAAGAGATGGGACCCAGGCTACAGTAAGAGGTCGCACTGGGTACCGACCTCTAGATGGACATTCCGTGGGTGATTCAGAGCACAGATACCTGCCCTCAGCAGCTGATATCTACTGGGTGTCTGCCACAGTCAGATGCAGAGATTCATTCATATTTTATAGACATTATCCTGGGCAACTAGCTATACTATAGCTGGCCAGCGCAAACCTCCCTTATTCCTGCCTAGAGTGATTTCACAGTGCACACTGAAGTGGAGATAACAAGCTTTCTGAAGTCAAGCAGACCTAGTTCTAGTCCTATGTGACTCTGAACAGAGTACCTAATATCTCCGAGTCTCAGAATCCTTTTCTGTAAAATGAGACACTAGCACCAGGCATAAAATGTCACTGTGAGCATCAAGTGAGATGAGGCGTGGGAGGAGTGTGGCGGAGTAGAAAGGTGGCCAGCCCGAGAGCTACATTCTGGTGTGAAGGCTGCTCTTGCCACAGCGCAAGTCAGTAAGTTTCTTTGGCCCTTGGTTGTCTGTGATGTGGGTACTGCCCTCATGTACTATCTATCACATATGACAAGTAGAGTCAGCATCATTACAAAGGCCTAGAAACCCCTAATGACCACACACATACATCTTCCCCACTTGGATCCTCTGCTGGTGTCCCCTACAGTTCTGACCCAGCTGTCCTGGACTCCTTGGTGCTCCTCAAGCACCCCAGGCAGGCCCATGGTCACCTTGGGGCCTCGGCACTCTGCACATACACACCCATAAACTGAGATACGATTTAGAAAACACCCACAAGTTATGCTTTTATGGGTCTGACAGGCTGTCAAGAGGGAGGAATCTTCCTGAGGTGACCTTGGGTGAATGTCTACGCAGAGCAGCATCTCGTCTTTTAAGACCGCCCTGAGCCAGGCTTCCAGCAGACATCTGTGTGGCAGGTACTCTCTTGCCCTGCAGGTCTTTACTCCAAAGGGATCTATTCCCAACATCAGCATCCGCACACTCCTTTCTTGTTTTATTTACATCTGTTTCCCTCCTTGAGTATAAGCTCCATGAGTGTGGGAATAGTTTGGTTTTTTTACTGCTTGGCATTTAGTAGGTGTTACACTCAACTTTCTTAAATAAATGATTTGGACAAATTAAAACAACAATAATAGCAAATGTTTAGACATAGTGCTTTTTATATGCCAGGTAATAGTCTAAGAAACGTATGTATTATGTTATAATGTGCATAGATATTTTATTTAATTCTCACAATAACCCTACACAAGTTCTGAGCATGAAATAAAATGTCAATGGTCACTGCATTGAATACTGGTAGTATGGATAATTAAAATCTAAGGAGGAAACTGGACACAGAGATGTTAAGTAACTTTTCCAAGGCTGCACAGCTCAACAGTAGCAAAGCCAGTCTTTCAGTCCAGGAATATGGTTCCAGAATGAACTGTAATGTCAAACACAAACTACACTTGTTAAAACACTCATGAGCCAGGCACCGAGGCAAGAATTTATGTTTTCTCCTTAACTCCTTAGGATTACCCTTGAAGGTAATGATTATCAATGAGCCTGGTTATACAGATGAAAAGATCTGAAGCTTAGAGAGATGCAAGAATACACCTATGGCCAGACCACGGGTTGGGAGACTAGAATTCAGACACAGGGTGTCCTGCTTGAAGCCTGGGTCCTTAGTCGCTCTATGGTTAATACACTGTGTCAACTTGAGAAGTTTAGAAGTTTAACTCAGAGACTCAGCAGGGAGTCAAGGTTCTTTGTAAATATCCTCATCCTGTGTGATGGAGAGCAAGGACATTTTGTGAGTTTACACCCACCCTGAAGGTGGTGGTGGGGGGTGGCCTGTGTACAATTTGAGGGTAGAAAAGAGGCTTGCGTTTTGCTCTCTTTTGCTCTGGCTGCTGCCTTGAAGTGTTGCCCCAGTGCCATGCCACCCTACCATGGAGTCAGCTGATTATGGACTGAAATCTCCAAAAACTGTAAGCTAAATAAACCTTTCCTTGCTTCACTTTGGGTGTCAGGCGTTTGTCTCAGCAACGAAGAAAAGTAACCAAAACAGTCTCAATGACACGTGGCCTGCATGTGTTGTTGTGATGGGAGTCCTGAGAGGGCAGGAGACGCCCTCATGGGTGATCAGTGCCTGTAAGAGAGGAATGTGGTCAAGAGTAGCCAGTGAAAAGGAGAAGGGAGAGGAGGAGGAAGAGAAAGAGAAGAAAGGGGAGAAGGACGAGGAAGAGGAAGGGACAGATCCCCGAAGGAGAAGAGCCTCCCTCTTTGCTCTCACACTTTTGCCCTCACTCTGTCTCTTGCTAGTGCACCTCACTTGTCCACCTGTCCTTTTCTACCTTCAGGCTTGAAGAATGTGCCCCCTTTTTTTCTGGTCTGCAGCAGATGACACAGATGTGGCTTTTTCCTTCCCAGAGCTGATGCCTAAAAAGTACCTGCTAAGGAACCAAGCATAACATTAGCTTCCAACCTTTACCTTCTGTGCTCCCATCAGCACTTGATAATTGCCTTGGGAAATCTGGGGCTCACTTTCAACCACTAAGGGGCAAGGGGAGGGAGCCCACATGGTGTGCCAAACCCAGGCCTGGCACTTTTCAGACAGCATCTCATGCAAACCTCTAAGCAGGCCCGAGAGGTTGGAGATTTTATCCTCCTGTGGTCAGCAGAGTGGCTTGGGTTCAGGGAGGTGGGGCGAACCTGCCTAAGACCCCAGGACAAAGAAATGGCAGAGCCAGAAGATGAACCCTGTCTTCCTAGCTTGGTACTCCTTCCCCCTTCTGTTGTGGGGTTCACTTGGCTTGGCTGTGGTTATATAACCCAGGGCCCGGGTCACTACAGTGAAAGTCAGCAGTGTAGATCATTAAACCAGGATGCAGCAAAGCGGCCCTGGGCGTACTAGAAATGAACCTCTGAAGTTGCACACAAGTGGACTCTGGTGAATTAACTAATGGTCAGCTTGTGACACCCAGCTGAACTGAATCAGCATGGTTGCTGGGTGTGGAAGGCCCACCTGAGGACTGCTGCCAACAGCACGAAAGGAGAACTGGAGGGGAAAATGGCGTGCTGCTGATTCTCCTGGGGAAGCGGGTCATGCTGGCTTTCCTGATATGAACTTGGATGTTTTGTTGGAGGAGCTCAGGCCCTTGCTATTACTGAGGACGGCTGTGGTTCTTTTTTGGGGAACTCTGGTCCTTACCTTGAGAGTCGCTTCCTGGCTGCAGTGCAGAACCCTCAACCTACTGGCACAGACCCTTCATCCCGCTAGTGCAGAATTTCTAGCTTCCACACTGACCTTTGGGCTTTCCCAGCACAGATCCATGCAACAGACTTGCATGCGTCATTGTCGTGGGCTCTAGGCCTCCAGCTGGACTCATGGAGGACATTGCCATGGGATCCCAGGCCCTCAGCTGGATTCTTTGGGTCTTTAGTGTGTGACAGATCTCCTGTACTCCTTCGCATTTGACTCTCGGGTGAATATTATAAAATAATCCTATGAATTATGTGTCCTGTATTAAATTTGTTTCCCTTGCAAACGTTGACTACAACATGGACCAACACAGAGCCAAGGAGCAGAGGCTGACTTGTGAAAGTGTTACACAACCTTCCCGGCCCAGCTGGGCCCTGGGCTCCTCCTGGGGGATATGTTCTCCTTCTTCCCAGCCCATCATCAGGCTTAGCCCAAGCCCTGGGACAGCCCATGAGCTTGGAGACCCCATGAAGCAGTGATGGTCTAGAGCAAACCGCTGGCGGTCACACACACTCAGGGCAACTGTCTGTTAGCATCACAGGCATGCCCAGGAGCTTGGTTCAATGGGCAAGGGCTGTGGGATAGACTTTGGTGTGAGATCTTGGCCTTGCCACTTTCTGCATGACTTGGACAGTTTCCTAAACCTGAGCCTCAGTTTGCTCATCTGTATAGGAAAGGAGATATCTACCCCATGGAATGTTTTATGGCTTCGAGATCTTATTTATACAGTGCCAGGTATGTAGTAAGTGTTCATTAAAAATGGTAGTTGTGAGGATTTCTTGATTATCTGCCATTTTTAAAAATCTCACTCCCATGAAACAGAGTTGTTTGAGTGCAGCTTTCCTCTTGCATGCTGTTTTTAAACTGGCAAATGAGGTAAAGCAAGGGACACTGGCTGAGGTCTGCATATTCCGGCCAGATGCAGAGCTCTGTGGCTCTCTGCGGAGTCCCTGCTCTGGGGCTTGCGGTACCTGCACAGCAGCCAGGTCCTGGTTGCTTTCCTAGCTTCCCTGCTGCTCTGGCTCTGTACTGCAGGCTGACCCAGTGGCTTCCTTTCATGTCACAGTGTGCATCAGGGTAGGACTCTTCCCTGGACAACTTCTAGAACTTGCAAGCTTCTGTCCAATGGATCATGACACTTAGGTGAACAAGGCTTGCAACAGGCCACATGTTCGGATGTCCTGGGTGGCCAGGAGCACAGGCCTGATGCGGTGGCTGAGAGATGACCCTTCCTGGAGGATCCTCACAGTAGGGCTCAGCATGTTGTCTCTGATCAAGGTGTCTGGGGAGGAACGTTCTTCAAAAGCCTCTCTGAGCTCTAGCGCATTCTAACAATGGTCTATATTTCATATTCTGTTACCAAAGGAGTCTCAGCTGGCCCAGTCTGAGACCTCTGCCATGAAGTGCCTGGTCATGAAGATTTGAGTGCTGGAAAAGAAGCCCATGTGTCCAGGAATGAGGCAGGGCCAGGTGCCACGTTCTCTGGACAGGGCTCAGAATCAGATTCTACAGCAGTTGACTCAGTCTCCCCTTTTGGGATGCCTCTGTCTGGTCACTTTCCTGGACTCTCTAAGAAGACTCGGTACCTCAATTTCTTTACTGGGGAAATGAAGAAAATAGTCATACCATAACTCATCAGTTTCATGTGGATTCAATGAACTAATATTTCTTTAACTACTAGGTATACAGTACGGAAGGGCTATAAGTGAAAACACTGTTGGTCACCTTCTGGTCCATCTTAACTCTATCCCAAGGATGGATTTCATTTTTCAAGAAACATTACATCACCCCAGGGCAGAAAACAGTCTTCCTTCTGTGTCTTCTCCTCCACCTCCACCTTATTCATGTTTCTTACGGTGCAGAATGGTTTTCCATTTCTTCACAAGTCAGAGATCTCTTGGCTCCATCCTCGCTCTCCAGAATTAGAGTTCCCGAGGGCGCAGCTGCTTGGCCACAACTGCTCTCAGTAAATGCGTGGTCACTGCAGGGGATGCACAGGCAACCCCAGCTGGGTAGGCAGCACCCTCTTGGAGGATGCCAGTGCCTTTGAGAATTGCTCAGGCATTCTCGTATTCTCCACGGGGGGAGCTCTTTCCCTCTCCATTTCCCTGGTCTTTAGTCCATGGCAAGAACTCTGTTTTTCCTCTGACTGACCTGCGTGGCTTTTGTTCTGTTCCACATCCTGTCTCAGTGGTCCTTAATGGTTCCATATCTTGCATCCTGAGGTTCAGTGCCTGTCACTTTATCAGGCCTCTGGGGTGTGGTGCTAATCTGGGCGCTGTGTATTCCTAAATGTGCAGGTTGTGGGTTAGCATCTGCTCCAACAAAGGCAGTAGCAAGCAGCAGTGGCACCCTCTCACTTAGGTAGGGGGTCGTCAGGCCAACAGGTCTGCAAATGGGAGAAAGAAGTACCGGGTTCACTTCTCTTCTTCACCTCTCCAAACAATTCTCAGGGCTCGTCAAGAAGAGCGAGGTACAGATGTAGAAGACATGCTCTTGTGCCAGCTCTCAGGGAGGGTCTCTCTGCAGACACCTGACAAGGTCTTGATGAGACCGTCAGAGGGCTAGCAATGGTGTTGAATGCAAAAGTTACCGGATATTAGAGAATGAAATGTCTCTGCAGGGAACCTGGAAATGAAAAAGTGCTTTGAATTAAATTAGGGAAGCACATCAGTTAGCAAGTCTTTGAGCTCCTGGGATGGGTATGATGTTGATGTAGAATTCTGAGCAGCTTAGCACAGGAAAATAGCCAAAGGAATGGAGAGTCTATACAGCTCTGACATCCACAGTTCCTTACAACTGAGCTCCTTTTTAACCTTCCTCAATCTCTGCCCTGTAGCTCACCCAGCATCCATGAAGCCAGCATCTGTCATGCTCTCTGGCCTCAGGAATTCTGCCAACTTTCCTAGCTGCTGTAAAGAGCCTTTCTGACCCTGCCACGGTCTTTCAACGTCCAGAGCTCACAGTCGTTAGTGCTTTGGGGTTTTGTTTAAAGAAAATTTCTCCAAGAAACCTTCTTGCATGTCGTTCTCATTCCTCAGGGGTAATTCACCCACCCCTCCACCCACCCAAATGCCAATGGTGAATGCAGCCTCTGAGTTTTTCTGGGGAGGTAACTCTTGGTGACTTTGTCTCTCATCATCCCATAGAGAATCTCTTTCTTTTCAGACTGTGTGTCACACTTGGGGAAGTGTGGTCATCACACTGTGGTGAGTCTCAGTCCTGCGATCACAAGGATTCTTAACGTTTTCTGTGCCGTGGATTTCTTTTGTACACCAATGAAAATTAAAGACTTTATGCAGAATGATGTTTCTAAATGCATAAGATAAAAGAGAATTAGAAAAGAAGTTGATATAGGGGAATGAAACTCCCAAC
>RJWT010047879.1:0-11228 GCA_004365215.1 Cuniculus paca | reverse complement strand
GCCTTGGAAGTGGGAAGGCGAACTCGGGGTGATGACAAGAATTTTCAAGCCTTCATTATGAAGGGGAAAAAATAAACCTCACTTAATTCCAAGAATACCTTTATGTGGAATTTAGTTTACTAGAGCATATTCATTTAAACAATAAGTTCGCTGTTAAAAAATAGGAATTAAATTATATCCTGAGTTGAAAAACACCCTGAAGGCTTAAGGAGACTATACCTTTCATAACTGGCTTTCGCCTTGTCTGGAGACAGGGTCTACCTGTGGAATCCAGGCTGGACTCGAACTCACGATGCAGGCCTGCAGTCCTGTAACTCAGGATCCTCCCCTCAACCTCCCAGAGTGTTGGGATTACAGGTGTACACCACCAGGCCAGGCTTCATGATTGGCTTTTAAATTTCATTTTATTGTTGACATACTGGGGTTACTAGGGATTGAACCTGGAACTTCTTGTTTGCTAAGGTAAGTGCTCTGCTACTGGGCTACATCTTAGCCTTTTAAAATTTTTATTTTGAGTCACAGTCTAGCTAAGTTGCCAAGCTGGCCTTTGAACTTGTGGTCCTCCTGCCTCAGCCTGCAGTCCCACCACACCAGACATAACTGACTTATCACTTGTGTGCATTCAGTGGGTACGGTTTTGTTTGGTTTTGTTTTGTTTTTACAGGATGAATCATTCATTTTCTTCTGTTACTTTTTATAAATCTAGAGTCTGGTGTCCAGGCCTGAGAAGAGCCAGGGAAAAGACCTCTCCCTTTGAAAGAAAGATTCTCTCTCCATCACTTCTTAGTACAAAACAGTTTAGTGGAGAGTTGAAATCATTTTCCACATAATTTACTTTGTAATTTTTATATATTTAGTTTTTTGAGACAGAGTCTCAACATGTAGTGCAGGCTGGCTCCAAACCCACCGGGATCCTTCGGCCTCAGCTTGCCGAGTGCTGCGATTACAGATGTGTATCGCCATGGCTGTTCATTTTCCGCATAATTTAGCATCCCACCTTTGAACAGATAACTGAGACTAAAGTCAAGTTTAATTGGACAATTGTCTTGTTCTCTACCTCACTGTGCTCTGAGAGTGGAAGGCACAATAAAGGAGGCTCAGCACACCCCATCACTGTGCACTGTTCAGTGCTTGCTCCCCAGGAGTGAGGCCCTCAGACATCAGTCCCTTCCTCTTTGGGTTTAATCCTTGTCATTCTCAATTTACCCTGAAGCAAAAAGGAGAAGTACTAACTAAAAGGTGAGAGGGGCCAGGGATATTGCTCAGTGGCACAGTATCTGCCTGGCAAGTCAAGGTTGTGTGTTCCATTCCTAGTACAGGGGGAACAAAAAAAGTGAGACCTCAAAGATTCCAGGCCACATGCTGCTCCCCTGTTTTGGACCCTGCCCCTCTGGCTCTTAGCTCTGGCTCTTTCATCCAAATTTGAAGTCGCCAGAAATCCCAGCCCTTGCTCCTTCATATTTAAGTCCTCCCTAACCAGCATTTTTTTTCATAACCAACTTTTTATGTTCATTGAAGTTTCCTTCTTTGCATTTTATCTCCCATCCCAGTTTCTGATGATTAATGTTTTGATCTCCTGGGAATCTCTCCATACCTCCAGGTTCCTGGCACAGCTCAAAGAAGCTTTAACCCACACTACTTGGTTTTTCTGAGCCCCCTTGAACCTTCCTATATTTCACATGATTTATTGGTTTGAAGGGCTAATGATTTCACTAGTATTTATTGATTAAGAAGAGCTCTTACTATGTGCCTGCTTGCAATCTCTTTGTGCGACAACAACTCAGGACTAGAAATATGTTCTGGCTTTGGTATGGGATGGAAAGCCTTTAGGAGCGGCATATGCCTGTCTTCCAAATCTAGCTGTGCCATGGACAAGCTACATGTCACTTGGCAAGTTATAAAATGTCACTGCTCCCCTGTGCTTATTTGTAAGACTGAAATAACACCATTACTCCAGAAAATGCACCTGTTGTATATCAATAACAGCAAACACGGAGCCAGGTGCTGTGCTGAGTATTTGACATATAACAATCCTCACAAAAACTCCTTAGTCTACATACTCTTGCCCATATTTTGCAATGGAGGAAATTGAGGCACAGCAATATTAAGTTCCTTGCTGAGAGTTGTACAGCTGGTAATTGGCAGCGCCTAAATCCAAGCTGAGGTAGCTTCACTTTTAGAATCCATTCTGTTGGCCATTATCTTGCTACAGAGCAGGTACTCAAGTCAAGAAACAGCTTTACATTTTTGGTGAGAATTAGATAAGCCCAAATGTCTAATGCTCTTGGCACTTTGTAGGCATTTAATAAAATGTCATCTCTTTTTTCTTTTCCTAACATTGCTTTCGATGTGTCTACAAGCATTTAGTTATTAGCCATTATTGTATCCAAAAGAATTGCAAAGTTATTACTGCAAACCTGTGTCGACAAGACATTCCCAGACAGGCAAATCTGGAAAGGAATGTTCAGGAATGCTGCAAGGAAGCCCAGGGTGAGCGCTGTCACTTAGTGCTTTAGGAGAACACATCCCCAAGTAAGGCCCCACTTAAAGGAGGCAGAGGAAGGGGGCTACAGGACTTCCCTCCAGCCAGCCTGAGCCATAAACAGGTGTGGAGGGGTGGGCACAGCTAGGAAAGCTTGAAAGAGAGATTTGAAGAAGTGGGGCTGGGGTAGCTCAGTGGGAGAGTGCTCACCTAGCTTGCTCAGGGCCCTGGGTTCAATTTCTGGCATAGGAAACTCCCACTGCATTTTCTGAGGTTTTTCCATGTCCAGGTGAGTGATGAGACCAGGATCATAAAGTCATAGGAAATCCTAACAGGCTTAGAAGGGAAGAGAGTCTTTCTGATTTCTGCAGCAGAGAGATTTGGAATCCTGCCCCATTCCTGCTTTCCCATGTCAGAAATGCGGTTTTGCATAACCCTAGTCATCTTTGTGAAGGTGCAGGAATAGTACCCCTCCCAGTGTGATTCCTCAGTGTATCCCCTAAATCTGAAACTCACACAAAAATGTTAAAATTGAGAATCTATGGGATTCAAGTGGGAGAATCAACCTCCAACTTAGGGGCCCTTTCTTTTGACTGTACCTGTCTCACTGTTTGTAGTGTCAACTCCACTGAATTTTCCTATTAGGAGATATCTCTTACTAGGGTATTGTTATGTAGAGACGAATGTTGTTTGAATACATTTATTTTACTCCAATTATATTGCAACATCGCCAGGCAAATCCAACAAAGATACAGATGACTACTAATTGGAGAAATAACATGGATCCCTAGGACAGTGTCTCTGGAGTGTGACTCGTGAACTGTGTTTATCAAGATCACTGAGACGCTTACAAAATGCAGGTATCTAAACCAAACCCCAGCTGTGCTAAATTACAACACGAGGGTGAGGGTAACTTGGAAATCTGCTTTTTTTTTCCTTTTGGTTCTTTGGTGTTCTGGAGATTGAACCCAGGGCTTCAAGCAAGCTAGGACAGTGCCCTACCCCTGAGCTGCATCCCTAAGTGAGAATCTGTACACAAGGGATTGAGAATAACAACAATAGTCATTCATATTACAATTAATATGATACAAGGGGACTCATAGATACTCCTAAAAAACAACTGAATCAAGGATATTGAAAAAATGCCCATTAGTGAAGAAAGCAACTTAAGAGACGTTATTTAAATTTCTGCATGCAAAATACTTGTAAATCCTGAACATTTTCATGGTAGGTTATAAATCTCAAATGTTTTCATAGGTTTCCTTTCCCTTTTACACATCCATTCTTCCTTTATGTGACTAAGGATTTAGAAAGGATTAGCCTGTTCTTATTTTATTATTGTGCTTACTTGGACTGAGCTCTTTAGAAACAGTGGGATTCTCCTTGGGATGTTAATGTAGCTCCAACATGGGCTCTGTGAAGTTGAGCTAAGCATTTCCTCTCACAGTGGCTAACACATAAGGGTAAATGAAGGGAGGTAATAAAACCAAAGTAAATTGATTCATCTCCAGGCAGTACCATTAACTCATGTCTTAATGCAATACACTCTCCACACTGGACATGACCAAACAGCTTCCTTTAAAGGTAAATGAATTTTATATAATTTGCAGCTAATTCCATTTCATTCTGCCCACATGAGCATGTGATAAGGGAATGTTAAATTGGTTAACAACAGGCTAAAAGGGGAGCCCAGGAGGAGCCATTATATTTGATTTCCAAGTGCTCTGGCTGAACGCTGAGAAATCCAGATTACTATGAGTGTGTTGGTTTCTTGGTTATTTGCTTTCTGTTCTCTTAGCTTCTGGGTAAAGGGCAGTGAGAAAGCACTAGGATCCCATCTGTCATGAGGAGGTCACTTACAACAAAAACAACTACTTTTTTTTTTTATAAAAATCACTCTCGGTCTGACAAACTCCCCTTGGACTGCGGGGAATCAGGAAGAGTAAAAATACTAGAATCAATAGCAACTTTGTTATCTAGTAACTTAAACAGCCCTTGCCTGCTGGGATGGCAGAACAGGCTTTCTTATCTTGCAAACAAGGAGACTTTCTGGATAGTAAATTATTTTTCACAAAATGCTTCTAATCAGACTAGGTTCCTAGAGAAAGTGCCTAAGGTAGGAACTGTGCCCACTTCTAGCCCACTTAGACATAATACTTTCAAACATGAGAATTTGGTTCTTTAAATCTAATACACATCTTTTCTTTTCTTTTCTTTTCTTTTCTTTTCTTTTCTTTTCTTTTCTTTTCCCATAGAATGTCAACTACTGTATAATCAACTGAATACTGAAAAGAGGACATTTTCATTAATGTCTGGATCATCTGGTCAACCCACTCTTCCTTCCTGTATCAGTAGATCAATACTTGCTGCATGTTTTGGTCTCCTGAGCTATTATAACTGGCATTGCTATCATTAGCGTCCAAAAATGCCTTCTCTACTGGGCAATCTGTCTAAAGAACAACCAGGCTGAGAGTGTAGTTCGGTGGCAGGCCAGGCACTCAGCACACAGAAGGCCCCAGGTTCCATTCCCAGTGCTAAAAATTAAAAATTAAAATGAAGACCACTAGGTTTGATTTGGGTGTTACATGTGGATTTCTTTGCATGTAAATAATGATTCAGTTCAGGAGTCATGATCATGTTTTGAAGAGAGCAATCTCTCCCATAGTGCTGTTTTCTAACCGGCTGGATACTACACACCAAAGAGATTATTGGGACCCTATAGATGCTTGAAGGGGAAGTAGAATCTGAGGGGCTGTAATAATCAAAATTGTCTTTCCCACTGCAATTCACATTCAAGTTCATCACTTGTGTGCTGAGCTTTGCCACAGACTTGCTCATTTCACATCTCATTGTCCTTCCAGTGCTTCAAAAGAGGTGTCTTAAAATTGGCTCGTAGACAGCTCTGGATGATACCACCAACAAAATATTCCACATGTACAAAATAAAATAACCTGTGTTTCCTAGACTTTATGTTCAGCTTATACATAAGATGACTTGGTTTTCCTGGAAAGAGGTCCACATGGACCTAGCCTTCTATTGAGGGAAAGAAAATCTTTTTTTAAAACTCATGTTGTATTATAAAACACAATCAATCAGCATTGTCTACTTCATTTACAAAGCCATTTATTAGACTCTGCCAGCGTGGACACAGTCAAACCTTCAGGTTTCTGAAAGTTAGAGATTGCCATGAATCCAGATAATCAGCAGTGTTTTCTTACCTTCCCAGCAAATTGTGACTGGCGATAACAAAAAGGCAAACACAAGCCTCTAACACCTAGCCTGTCGTAATCCGTCTCCTGGCCTTTAATTACACAGAATTTGGATTTTTTTCAAGAAAATGCAGTGACATTATTTACCTTTTTGTATTTATATGACCAGTAGCCAAATTTAAATATAATAACTAGAAAATTTCAGTAAGGAAAAATACTGGGAAGCATTCTAATTTTTCCTTTTCCTCCTGCTGTGATTCCTTATGAATCTCTTGCCTACAATCTGCAAGACCTTTTCATATTATTAGTGTATATTAGTTATATAGATCAATGAATTACATTCTGGCAGATTTGTTGATGCATACTTTTTGGTTCATTTTTATACGCTGTCACCTCCCTTGTAGAGGGTCATTTTTAAAAGAAAGTACTGGTCTTATACCATCTATTTATAATATTCAAGAATGTTCAGTTTTTTTTTTCCTTTTATGATACTGAGGATCAAACCCAAGGCTTCACATTCTAAGGATGGGCTCTCCCAAGGATTTTGGTTCTGATTATTACTTGGATGACGGGGAGGAGACAAGAATTGGAGACGCTGTGTGCACATGTCAGCTGAAAAAAATAATTCTTTTTTGGGGGTGCTGGAGATTGAACACAGGGTCTCAGGCATGCTAGAATAGCTAGCTCTCTATCACAGAGCTCCACCTCCAGTCCTGAGGAAAAAATTTAACAAAGTTGGTGGTGTTTCAATGTTTTTTTTTTTCTAGTATGTTGAGTAAAAGGCAGTGGAAGAGTCTTTAAAAAAAGGTTAGATGGGCACATGGCCTGACTTGTTCCGTGTTCTTCATCCAATTCAAGCTCTGCTTTCATTAAAAAATGCACTACTGAGTTGATTAGGTCCAACTTCTGAGAAAATCACTAATTAGGGAAATAGAAGCAACTAGCTTTGTAGAACCAAAATTTTGCTCCAAACTTGTGCATCTATTAATGTACTAGGTGTTTCCACAAATTTCACTTCCTTTCTAGTACTCTCTCCAAGGAATCACTTCAGTTCTTTCTCATTTGACTCCTGACAGAGAAACTTTCTTCTTCAGTAGGTGAGAAAGTGTACTAAAGTTGTAATTCTAACTTCGTTGTCTGAATCAAGTAACTCTGAGTTGGCAATGAATCCTGCCAGTTGTCTCTCCAGAAATACACACGTGTAACCACACAGCATTCTACATGAAATTTCAGGAAATTGACAACTGCCACTTCCCCAGCCCCTCTGTCACCATCCTCCACAAAGCAAGGTTGACATGGACCCTATCCATGCCAAACTCATGCTTTTTATCTCTACTTTTAAATTTTTGGTAGATGGCCCCAGGCACGCTCTGGAACTTCACAAAGGTTGCTTCGATGTCAGTAGTTACAATGATCATTGTTATGTGGTTGGCTGTTTATGCTGCGTACAGAGGACTTGTACATTGGAAGATTATTTTTTGGTTTTCTCACTGTAGGATTACCTTTGCCCACTGAGGGTAATAAACACACTAAAGTTCAAATGGTGAGTTTGTAAGATATGAAATTACAATTCTAAGATTAATTAGAAATTCATAAACTTAAGATGTATTGACCGTAACATTGAACTGTGTTGCATAAATGGTAGCTTGTTTTAAAATTGTTCTTTTCTTCCTTCTCCTGTCTAAGTATGTGCTTTGTGCCAGGCACTGTGTCAGGCTTTAGGGATATGGAATCACATGATCCCTACCCTAGAGGCTTTAGATTCTGTAGTGAGAAGAAAGTACACACACACGCACACGCACACGCACAATGCCAGAGGCCTCTAGAACATGACTTTTCCACCTCTTTTTGGAAGGTGGTGAACATACCATTCACATAGGGGCCCTCTCGCTTTTCCTAGCTCAATTCTCAGTTGTTTCTTGAAAGTAGACAGATATGGTCAGACGTCATCATTTACTAGCAGTTTGACTTCGGACTTTCAGCTGACCTATGTTTCCAATTTCTCATCTACTGAATGGCAACTTGGCAAGCAGTTCAAAGTATGGACTCTGGAGCTGGACCATCCTGATTTGAATCTCAGCAGACCACATAGTAGCTGTGTGACCTTAACTTTGTATTTCCTCCTCTGTAAGGTGGAGATGAAAGTAACTTCTATGGCTTTGAGTCACCCTGCTGGAGTTGATACGCGAAAAGCACTTTGGCACAAACATGTCTAGCCCTTCATTTATTCATATTCAGCAAATGCATGTGGAGTGCCTACTCTGTTGCCGGGATGGGAATGCTTTAAAGAAATGTCTAGTCTCCTTAGGATGTTAGACAACTAGAAAGAATTCTTTAGCCAGTGCTAGTGATTGAATCTAGGACCTCATGAATACCAGGCAAGTACTTTGCCACTGAGCTACACCCCCAGCCTGCTAGAGAGGAAACTTAAGTGCTGTGAGCTGATCTCTGATGGAGGCAAATAGAGGCTGTTGTGGGAGCCCATGACAAGGGCACATCTCCTGACTTTGGGGTGAGGTTTCTTCCTGCATCTTTTATTCCCTAGCCAAGGCATGCACTTTTGGCTCCTTTAGGGTTTTTATCACAAAGTTTTATATTTATTTATTTATTTTTGTTGCGGCACCAGGGATTGAACTCATGACCTTGAGCTTGCCAGGCAGTCGCTTAGGCCACTGAGCTAAATCCCTGGCCCTTGTCTTTTTGGAACAGGGTCTCACTATGCTATTCAGACTGGCGTTGAGCTCACTTTGTAGCCCAGGCTGGTCTTAAACTTGCAGTGATCCTGCTGTCTAAGCCTCCCAAGAGCTAGGATTACAGGTGTGAGTCACCATGCCCGGCTCACAAAGTTTTATAAAAAATAAACTTAACATTTTTCACTGTGCTTAAAAACCACATAACATAAAATTTACCATCGTGATAATTTCTATGACATTAAGTATATTTACACTGTTGTAGAATCAATCTCTAGAATTCTTTTCATCTCACAAAACCAAAACTCTGTACCATTAAACCATACTCCCTGTTGCCACCATTGCCCCAGCCTCTGGTAACTCCTCACAGAATTTTAAACTTTTACCTATGTTCTTCATCATGCTAATTTCTCAACATTCTGTCATTACCGTGAAAGGGATCACCTTTGCTATTATGTGTTACACCTGGGTGCAGATGCCCCTCTAAAATAAATCAGTTTTTCCCTTGCCGATGGTACTGCTATTCACTGTAATCCTAAAATCTGATGGGCTCTGAGTCTTCTAGCAAATACATTACTATAAACTGAGCAGTGTCTGGGAGTGGGCATGTTAATCACTGGTTGATGGCATTTGCTCCAAGCTTAATTTGCTGATCTTTGTGTTCCACTGGGTGGGGAGATACTAAGGATGGAAGGCAGCCCAAAGCAATCTGTTTCTTATAAATTATAAGAAAATCAGAGCAAGGAACCACATATGTGTGCCTTCATGTCTTAGAAATATTTATCTAAGTGCCCAATCTGGGCACACCAAGTGCATCTCAGAGGCTGAAAGCCATGATTAGAAATATGAATGGGGCAACTGACTGTAAGGTGAGTGGCTATTTTGGGTACTTTTTCTCATTGCTGAGACAAACACCTGACACTCAAAATTAGGGAAGAAAAGGTTTATTTAGCTCACAGTTTCTGGAGATTTCAGTCCATAATCAGCTGTCTCCAAGGCAGTGTGGCGTGGCACTGGGGCAACACTTCAAGGCAGCAGCCAGAGCAAAAAAGAGCAAAACGCAACCCTCTCCTCTACACTCAAGTAGTACACAGGCCACCCCCAACCAAACCCTCAGGGTGGGTGTAACACTCACAAAATCTCCTTTCCCTCCTTTGCACAGGATGAGGATATTTACAAAGTAAGAACCCTGGCTCCCTGCTGAGTCTCTCAATTAAACTTCTAAACTTTTCAAGTTGACACAATGTATTAACCATAAGAGTGGCTAAGGAAGAGATAGGTGCAGAGCCTGCTGGAGTACTGAGATAGGAGAACATGTAAGTGAGAATCCTGATGGAAATAGAGAAAAGGGGGACATGCAGAATGTAACAGAAAGAGATTATAGGAGTTGAAGAGTGAACAGGAATCAAAGGAAAGGGTACAGGAGGTGGAAACCAATGTTACTGAGTGCTGACTTGGTGCTGGCCAGGTTCCGGGGATCGAACTCATGACCTCACACTTGCCAGGCAGGTGCTTATGCCACTGCGCTAAATCCCTGGCAGTGCTGGCTACTTGACCCTATGATCTCATTAACATCTCATGAGTTTCCTCTGCATTGGGTTTATTTCTCCCATTTCACTAGTGAAGAAATTTAGAAAGGTTGATTCACTTGGCCAAAGTTGTGTGATGAACAGTTGATGAGGTCATTTTTTTCCCCACCCAGTGTCTGTCTCAAGCCTAAATCTATGCTCTCTTCTTATGAAGTTTTCCAGTTTAGGAGACTGCAGAGCTGATTTTATTTTATTTTATTTATTTGTTTATTTTTGAGCTGATTTTACTATGAGCAAAGAAACCAGCATCGATGGAGGGGGCAGTTGTCAGGGTGAAGACTGGTCCCTTCTGTTTGAATATGTTGAGTTTGAGGTGAAGGTGGGCAATGGAGATGAAGGACTGGGTGAGTTGGAGACCCAACTATTGATTAGATTATTGAAAGACTGTGTCTAAAAAGAAAAGAGTTCTGGGTATATTCTTGGGGATTCTGCCAGTGAGTAGGCAGAAAAGAGAAAAAGGGGGTCCTGTATCATTAGTAAAGTTCACAGGGTTGTGATTTGGTAGAAAGACAGCATGTGTGCTTCTGTATGGAAAAGTGTGATGAGGGTGGAACGTGCAGATTGTCAGTGATGACTTGGAAAAGTTATCGGACAGCTCTGAGGAGTGAGCTAGTCCTTCTTGGTCCAGCTGCCACTGTTCACCCAGTGTCTTAGCCTTACACCTACCTCTACTTGTCTTCAGCTCATCAGTCTCTTCTTTTCTTTCCCCTTTTTCTCCCTGCCTGCCTTTTTCCCCAGTACTAGAGACTGAACCCAGGGGCACTCTACCGTTGAGCTACTTCCCTAGCCCCTTTTATTTTTTATTTTGAGACAGGGTCTCACTAAATTGTCCAGGCTGACCTTGCTCATGATTCTCCTGCCTCCACCTCCCGAGTAGCTGGGATTTCAAGTGTACCCCAACACACCTGTCAAATCAGCCTTTTCATACAGTCCTTGGCCACTACTTCATGCAAGTCTGGGCGGTCATTCAAGGTGTCCACCAAGGCTCCCTCTTGCCTGCTTCTTCACATCTCAGCTTGGGTACTTTATCACCAGAGTTATTTTTTATTGCAGTATGCATTTCACAAATTTATACTTTTAAAAATGGATTTTCTTTCATTGCCTAGAGCAGTGATAGTGAACCTCCTAGAGTTTTCGATGATACAAGCAGCCCACTGCTGCAACACGCATGTCACAGGTTTGCCACCACTGGCCTGGAAAGTGAAGTTGAACTCCTTAACACAGCCCACTGAGTCCCCACACACAGGGACTAAGTCTC
>RJWT010047878.1:0-11228 GCA_004365215.1 Cuniculus paca | reverse complement strand
GTAAAATATTATCTTACACCTGTTCAAATAGCTATCATCAAAAGGAATAAAGATAGCAAAAACTGATGAAGATGTGAAGACTACGGAACACTTGTGCACTTTGGATGGGAAATAAATTAGGGCTGTCATTACAAAAACCATTGAGTTTCTCAGATGCTTAAAAATTTGAATTTCTATATAATCTCACAATTCTACCACTTGCCATACATCCCAAGGAAATGAAATTAGTGTGTCTAGAGTTATCTGGACATCTGTGTTTGTTGAAGCATGATTCACAACAGTCAAAATATAAAGTCAGCTTTTGGGTCCTTAGAAGGGCATAAGGAAATGGGGAATTTCTATAAAATCATATTTTTCAATCTTCCAAAGGAAAAAAATTCTGTCATTTGTACCAACAAACCTGCTGAACATTTTGTTAGGTACAAGCCACTAAGCATAAAGTCAAATAAAGTATAATTTCACTCATTTGTGAAACCTAAAAAGTGTTAAACTCAAAGAATTTAAGGATAAGATGATAGTTGTCAACATCTGGGTAGTGTGAGGATGAAGGAAATTTTGATCAAAGCAAAGTTTCAGTTGCACTGAGTAAATATATTCTAGGGTTCTACTCTATGGCATTGTGATTATAGTTAATAATATGTTGTCTCTTTGAACATTGATATAAAGATACATCTTGAATATTCTCATTGCCACAAAAAGATTACGTGAGATGATGAATACATTATTTCAAGTTTTATAATCATTTCCTAGTTTACAAAGTCTAAAACATCCTATTGTACACCATAAACATATGCAGTGTTTTCAACTGTAACTCAAGATGGGATTTTGAAAAATTGAAGTAGACCTTTTCTAGAAGTAGACAGAAGGATGAATGTGAAGAAAAGGGTAAATTAGGGATGACTACACAAGTTTCTCTTGAGAAACTGGTGAAAGTCATTGGCAATCTCTGAGATGGGAAGAACTGGGAAGATGAGTATGGGAACATGATTGACTTGTAGAGTGGAATTAAATTAAATTTGAGAATTCTAATAGGCATCCAAGTGGGTGATATCTAAAAAGACTACTGGACATCTGAGTCCCTCTCAGGGAAAAAATTTCTACTAGATAAATGTAGAAGTGATAAACACAGTCATCATTTATGTATTAAATGGAGATGAACTAGGTTGTGAGATTAGAGAACAGAAATCTTACAGGGTACATCTTTCCCCAATATAATGAAAGAGATGTGACAGGTACCATTGGAAATAGCAATAGATTTCCAGTAAAGTTTTGATGTACTGATGAAAACACTCAGAGAACAAAACTTAGTAGTAATGGGGAAAATATTACTAATGTGGTGATCCCCTTCTATAGATACCAGTAGTCTTTTGATGGCTGTTTCAACGCAAGTAATTGAAAGTTCTCTGTCTTCTACTGTTGCGGCAAGCAGAAGCACCAAAATGACACCCAGAATTTGGAGGCAGATTTATTTTACATTGACGAGCATTGGTTAGGATCATTCCTAAAATATCAAGCTTCAAAGACTCAGGAAAGGAACTTTCTATAGGATTGCAAAGGGGAAGTACAGAGGTAGAGTACTTGGCTGTCTTTGATAGGTTCTTAAATATGCATCATAGGGACCAACTATGCACCACAGTGACTAGCTGTTTCTAGGAGACAGAGGCAACCAGAACTGCAACAGGAATTATTACCTGGGCAACTAAGAAACTGAGTATACTGGCCAGGGGAGGGGGATTTTCCTCTTTCTAATCTAGCCCTAAGAGCCTCTTAAAAATCTGTCTCAGTCTCTGTCTCTCTCTCTATCTCTCTCTCTGTCTCTTTCACTCTCTCATTAGCAATATTTAATTAGTCTAACACAAAATTTTTTAAAAAATGCCTTGTATGCGTTATGTTCAGAGTTAAAATACAGAGTCTAGACAGAAAGCATTTATATCACTTTAAGTTTTCTGTCAATCAATTCATTAAATCTATGAGATACCGGAAAATTAATTTGTTGTGTTTTCTTATTATAGTCATTACCAGGGTATTTTGATATAAAGTAATTAAAGGTGTTGGATTACTTGGTAGGTACAGTCATCTCTTTTTCAAAAATGAATCGGAGTGTTTTTGCATGTTTGCCTCTGTTTTGGTTTGTTCGCTTGTTTTTCTATTTCAACTGCTGCCTGGCTTTGTCAGTGAATAGTCCTGGGTCATTTAGTTGCAGTCATAGATGATGGACAGTGATAGTCATCATCACATAGGAGAGGCTGGTGAAATGGATTAAAAGAATAGAACAATTTTGCTTATTTTTAAAGACCAAATTAAGTAGTAGAAAGTCAAAGAGTCAGAATTTATTAATATTAAATATCTATTTCCACCTTCATAGGTTTTAGGAAAAGGCAAGAAATGAGATTTATACTTTTCCATAGCAAAATGACAGCACTGCCCTGTGGGAGTTGTTTACTCTTTCATGGGAAATGAAGTTATGAACTTCCAGGCAAGTCGTAATTGAGGTAACACAGAACATGTTGTGTAGACAGTGTTTTCTCTTTATTACAAAAACAAAATAAAACAAAAAATCAGACTGAGGGAAGCTAGTGATGTGCCCTTGGTCACGTGGCAAAGTAAGTACTAGATAATGTTTAAACTCCTAATTCTCACCTCTACTTCAAAGGGTATTTGCTTTAGCTGATAAGGTATCAAATTCTTACTATGGCTGACTGACTTTCCTGTGCTTGGCTATCGTCTTCTCGTTGCTGCATACTCAACAAAACAGCCATGCAGTTCGTACAGGGCCATGAAAACAGACACCACAAAGAATACAACAAAACCATTCTGGTAAGGCTCTTGCATCTTGTCTGAATATGGAATAAAAATAGCTTTAAAGAGGGGTGAAACAGTGTGCTTTTCAAGATATTAGAATTTTGTGAAGACTTAGAAGAATGTATGGATACTCAATTATTTTTTGGTTACAAAACGTGAATTTAAATGGTCTATGGTCAACAGTACATAGAGAAACTATCAATAAAAAGATGTGTTTCCTGATTGTGTATTTTATGATCATTGTCCAAAATGTTTTACACTATAGAAATATTTCTAAGAAAAACGAAGTTATTTTAACTTCTATAAAAGACACCACTGAACGCATTTTAGGTATAAGTTTGATGCATTTTTTTCTAATTGTGTTACACCCATATTTCATATAATATCTCTTGTATTTTCCCTGTCATATTTTATGTCATGAAGTCTTAAAACTGAAATAATGGTTACATATAAAAGATAGTTTTTAAATGATATGATATTTTATCATATTTGTCATTTAAATTTATGCTATCAAGAGAAAAGAGAACACCATTTTTGTAAGCCATTCTTTACACTAGCTAATGGGAAAGTTACAATATCATGAACTGCATCATTGAATTGAAATAAAAACTGAAGAGAAAACAGAAAGTGTACCTTGAGTCCAACATTTTGTGGTATTCAATCTCAGATTTGGAAAAAGAATCTAAAGATGATTGGAAGTATTTCAATATGATTAAGGTTATGTTTTCAGAAATAATTTCTAATTTCTAGTTAAAACATGACTGAACTAAATACTTTCATGTATCTTTTACTAGAAGGCTTGCTTTTCCCTTAGGTATGATGTTAGTCACTATGTTGCAATTTTGACTATGTGAGGAATATTCATATTTATTAGTTACTGACACCTCATTCTGTCATGATTTGAATGAACACGATAGAGAAGACAATAAGGGTGATTTATTATACTAAAATAAGTATATGTTTTAAATTCACCAAAAGGAAAATCTTTACTCCAAAACAGTTTATTTAGGATCACTCATAAACTTTAAAGCATTTTTAAATTTCCTTCTGTGTTTTCTGAAAACCACAGAAATTTTAATCTTTGTAGATGTAGAAATATTTAAAAATAATTCATTATTTTAAAAATTAACAAGAATGGAAAAATAGGTGACAATAACTTATTTTAACTAAATGTCATATTTTGATTATTTGGAATGTATAACATAACTCAAAACTTTATCCAACACTTAAGACACATATTTAAGATACAGGTATTAACAAATTCTTTGATGAATTCATTGATCCACCAGTGCAAATATGAATATTTGCATTACTAACTAATACCAGGGATGTTTTTATAGGATAGATCAGAGTCACAATTTGTATTGATCACATGATGAGACAATGTAATAAAATATTTATTTACAGAAATATATTTTTGTAGTAGAATAAACTACTGGATTTTTCCTTAAGTAAAATATATTCTCATTTGTTAAATATCTTCAAGCAATGTGTGCTGAGTTAGACAAATTCAAGTCCCTAATATGTCAGGCCAGAAATATGATAATTTGCACGTGATATTATGCAATAATAATTTTTTCCAGACTCTTGAAATATCTCTCATTTTTATGTGTCTAATTGATATCATCTCTATCCCCCTTTTAGAACATCACGCTATACGGCCTTGGTTTTCTCAAATACTTCCACTTATGGTGTATGTACTTGCTGGATACTCTGATCCTATTCTCTCAAGAGATACTTACAAATTCATTGTAAAGAATTCTTTTGAGGAGCCTACAATCCCAGAACTCTGGGAGGTTGAAGCAGGGGGATCACAATTACAAGCAAGGCTTGCAGTTTACTTGGATTCTGTGTCAACTTACATACATACATGCATAGGATTGAAATGCAGCTGAGAACAAAAGGCCTTGGGTTCAATATCCAGTAAAACAAAATCAAAGAAAACAAAAAGAATCTTGTGTATTGAGAGAGCAATTAGAGGGCAGAATATTTTTTATCTAAGCTATAAATGAATATTACTTTTTTAAGAGACACACTACTTTCTGTAAAATGTTCCCATAAATTGAGTCTTTTAATTATTCTAACTGGACTTTTTTGTGAATATCAGCTTGGATGCTAACTTGCCATTTGAGAAGTGTTTATTGATGGGTTATTTTGAGATAACTCTGTCATAATGGTTTGATTCTCCTTTAGATTTCTACATGGAATCAAAAGACCTGAATTATTGCCATATTAACTGTACATGCTGAACATAAAATTTGTGCAAATCTTGCACATCCTATGAGACTTTTTCCTCAGTTATGAAATGGATAAAAATACTGTACTACTGACCCTGTCTTTACGGGGATAGTAGGGACAATAAACAATGTCATGTTTTATAACCTTCCAGAACACTGGAACCTTTAAAGGGTATTAATATTATAATTGTTACATTAAATTACCACAAATTGTATCCTAACTAACTTCTCTTAATCTTATCAATAAATGCCTAACAGTGTGTAGTATATAATTTCAGTATGTGTTAGTTTTCCAGGGCTTCCACAATAAGGACCAGAAACTGCGTAATTTAAATGACAGAAATTTATATTCCCTAGTTTTAGACGCTAGAAGCCTGAGATCAAGATTTTATTTTGTGGCCTTCTTCTGGCTTCAAATGGTTGCCTTTTTTCTTTGGCCTTACCTGTCTTACCTGTATCTCAATTTTGGCTTCTTTTAAGGATAAAGTCTTAACTAAATTAAAGAACAGGTAAATCTCACTTAACCTTACCTATCATTTGAATTACCAGCCTATCTTCAAATACAGTTGCATCCTGATGTTCTGGGAGTTAGAATCTCAACATGAATATGGGGGAGAAATAATTCAGTTCATAGAATGTTTAATTACACTTCCCAAATTGTGGTCTGCTACACACTTGTGTCAAGTTGTACTTTAATGAATGTTTACACTGTTGAAATGCATAGGGAAAACGCCAGTAATATACAAAACATTCTGTCTGATTGGATGGGACTGTTGTGGGTCCTCTCACAAGCATAGAGTAGTAATTTCCAGGAGATATTATAGAAGGCAATCTTTTCTAAATTGATTTGACCAAGGAATTTGATTTTATGGTTTATAAAAGTTTACAATCTATCTTGTTTTTTAAAGAAGACAATGTTAGGTGTCTGAATCATCTGGGAAATATATCTTAGAGTAGGCTCAATTACAGGCTGGGTAAGTAATACCTAACTCATATTTATACGATGAAACCAAAAATACCACTTGGTTAAAAGTCAACTAGATTATTTTTATAATGCGAGAAGTTACCACCAGTTGTCCTTGTGTTTCACCTAAGGCAGACATTTATACTTATTCTCCCTCCCTGAAAAGATAATGATTTTAATCTAATAGCAATTAGTCACACTTGGGAATAAATTAATAAAATATTACATTCTTTTTCTTAATAAGACCTGGATACAATAGGAAAAAAAGAGACAAACTATTCAAAGAAAAACCAGGAAAGACTCATATCATATTATGTATGTAAGTTCATGATGAACTTTTAAGCATGCAAAGTGTCTGGCCCTATCCCATCTCATTCAAATGGTCTTGGGTAGGGATGTGATAATTCAAAGTTCCAATCAGAATTCTAATGTGCATATAGTAAAAAACGATGGCACCATTCTGTGCAAGCATGACATATCTATTAGGGAGAACACCAGAGCATTAGTCATTTGTGTAAAATGACATAAATCAATCCATCAACCAATTATCAATAGTGGCAATGATCATACAAAATGATTGATCAAACACTTTATCAGATATATACTTTACATTCTATAGATTGTAAGTTTTAATCTTGTAAAATGCATTTGATACATAGAAGCTTTAAATTGTGATGTAGTTCAATATGTCAATTTTTTTGTTATTTATGCTTTTGGTATCGTATCCAAGTAATCACTTCCAAATCCAATGTCATGAAGATTTTTTTCCCTAATGTTTCATCATGTTACTTTTACAGTTTCAGATTTCACGTTTAAGTCTTTGATACTTTTTGGTGCCTTTTACTTTTTAGCCAAGAAAGGTATACTTTTCATTTACAAGGCATACTTTTCGCTTACCCTTTCATTGCAAATGATTGTGATCAGTATTCATCAAGATTATAGTATGTAGATCTTATGGTTAATACATTGTGTCAACTTGAGAAGTTTAGTAGTTTAACTGAGAGACTCAGCAGGGAGGCAAGGTTCTTTGTAAATATCCTCATCCTGTGCAATGGAGAGCAAGGACATTTTGTGTTACACCCACCCTGAAGGTGGGGGGGCAGTGGCCTGTGTACAATTTAAGGGTAGAGAAGAGGCCTGCATTTTGCTCCTTTTGCTCTGGCTGCTGCTTTGAAGTGCTGCCGCTGTGCCATGCCACCCTGCCTTGGAGCCAACTGATTATGGACTGAAATCTCCAGAAACTGTAAGCTAAATAAACCTTTTCTTCCCTAACTTTGGGTGTCAGGTGCTTGTCTCAGCAATGAACAAAAGTAACCAAGACAGTAGATTTCTTAAATTTTGTGGCTGTATCTTATCATGTGGATCAAATTCTCCAGAATTGTCTTCATTCATCCAGTCAACCCTTAAAAAGAAAGGAGTCAAGGATCTCAGTAGACATTTTGAAGATCCAGTCTTTATCAGTCATCTTTTTTCTTGTGGATTTGAATTATTGGTTAGTTCTTTGGATTCAGGATATAATTTTAATCTTTCTTTAAGATAGGTATGCTCCTGATGAATTCTCTCGGTTTTTATTCATTTAAGATTACCTAACTTTTCTTTCTTTTTAAAAAAGTTTGTTGGCTGTAGAAATTTTAAATCTCAGTTTTTTTTCAGTGATTTGAATATATCATCCTACTCCCTCTGATTTTCGTGGTTACTGATGAGAAATTAGTTGTTGATACTACAGAGCATCTTTTGCTTGTGATTAATTACTTCTCACATTCTATATTCTACTTTCAAAATCCCTCCATTAAGTTTTAAGTCATTTGTTTATGATGTACTCAAGTTAGATCTTAGTATACTCTATTTGAATTCATTGAGCTTTTTTATGAGTGAAGTAATATTTGTTTTGAATGTATTTTTTTCTTCAAATACTCCTTTTGTTTGTTTTTTTCCTGTCCTTTTGGAACTTCATATTTGTGTCTCTGTGTATCTATGTGTATGCATGTGTGTGTGTGTGTGTGTGTGTGTGTTTGATGTACTTGATGGTGTTTCAAAAGTCTCTCAGGATCTGTTCAATTTCTTCATTTTGTCTCAGACTGAGTAGTCTTGATAATGCTATTGAACTCATCTAGTGAAATTTCCATTTTAGTTATTGTATTTTTTATCTTCAGAGTTTAAAATTGGTTTTTAAATCATTTCTGTTACATTACTAAGCACTAAGCAGCAAGTAATATGTGTCTTCGAAGCCTTCTTTATGTAATTCTCATTGGTGTATTTATTACATTAGACATAGTTTCACTTTAGCTCTTTTATCAGATGTGAAAATAGCTGAATAAAAGTATTGGCTTAGGAAATCCTGTGTCTGGGATTTATCTTTCCCATGTATTTCTTGTTTACATCATTTACCAAAATTACTCTTTTGAAAATCACCAACCCACAATAATGCTAATTCATCTCTATTTTAACCTTATGGATAAGTAGATTCAAATATACAATGTTTATTTTAGCATTCAGTCAAATTTGAGAACTACTATGTAGAAAGAGAATGTATGATAGAATGATCCCAGAAAAACTGGGAAAACTGTATTGCATTATATTTTCTTCTGAGTAAATGAGCAAAACTGGTAGCATTTGAAAGCTGTTTTTTTGAGTTCTTTACTTTTTTAAAAATTTATTTTGAAAATCCGTGTTAGTGATTCTTGTGTTCAAAGATGAAAAAATGGCTCCTTCAAACTTCTGCCTAATCAGTTCTTCTAAAGAGAATAAAAAGGCAAGATGAAAATGGAAAATATTCAATAGGTTTAAAATTGCAGTATCTAGTGTGAAATAAAGCATTTGAGAAAGTTAATGTTTACATAAGTAGTTTATTTCAGAATTACCTATTACTCCATTTTCATAGAGAAAAGCAGACGGTGGTGATAAAGTTTATGGGGGATAGAGCTGGGAGGATAGTGACATTTTTACAGAATAATGATGATTAATAAGAACGGAATCTCTACCCCTTTCCATGTTTTATTCTGTGGACAGATTCAGTATTAACTAAACTTGATCAAATGCTAACTATATTGAACCAATTTCTTAGCTAAAATGGTAAATATGTAATTAGTGCCGACTGTGAATCAAACTGAAACTTTATTAAAAAACCAAGGTAATTCCTATTACAGTATGTTGTCTAAAAAATAATAACAGTTTCTGAGAGGTTACTGATCATCTATAGTTGACTATGTACAGTCATTTAGAAATTACTCTTTGATATTACATAAAAAAGTGTTTCCTATGCCTGTAAGAGTGACTATGTTATAAAAAGGAAGCACAATGCAAATTAGAATTGTAGAAAACTATAAAAAGTTGCAAAACATATATACTCATTGTCTAATAATCTGAGGCTCATTTCATGTTTTCGATTTATCTTTCCTTTTTTATTTATGTTTTTTCAGAGGAATTAAGAAAATAATAAAAGAGGAAACCAGACAGGTCAAGTGTATTCCAGGCATTACCAGCCAGGCACTTTCATATATGCTACAAAATTTCATTGTCACATTACCATTTTAAGGTAACAGGTTCCCGTTTGAGAGGTGTCAGATTTGAAGTTCAGAGAATTCTATTCAAAACTATTGAGTTACAAAGCCTAAATATAAAATAATTCTTATTTTGCAACATTTGATTTACCTACATCTTAAGATATGAATTTCTCCAAATATCAATGTTAGTGGAAATTTCCAAGAATTATTCTGATATTTTATTATATTTTTACTTTCTATAAAGACACAAACCATTTTAAGAAAATACAGCATAAATAAAGCAGTGAGATACTGAGAAAATCTTTTTCACACAATGATTCAGAAATCAGATTTTAGCCAAACATGAAAAATTTTTACTGACAGTTATCATAGTATCTTGTTTTAGAAGACATACTTTTTTCAAAGGCTTCAATCTCGTTTTCAAACAGTGTTTGATAGGTTTATTTTTGTTTTACTCCTCCTCAAGAAGATTTGCTTTGCATCATATCTGAAGATAGCTTTTCTAGATTTGTTATAATTAAACAGTAAAGAAAGCATATCACTCTTCAGTTTTTAGTCCTCACATTTTTTGCTTTGAAGCAGATATCCTTTCAGCCTTTAGAGGAAGGAGAGAAGATCCAGGCACATTTTGTTTTGTCCCTTTGCCCTCATTACAATTTCACTTTGTCCTTGGCAGACCCATTTTTGGGTCTAAGCATAACTGAGCAGGAGTCTCCTTTGATGAAAAGCAGAGGGTGGTGATAAAGTTTATGGAGGATAGAGATGGGAGGAGAGTGACATTTTTACAGAATAATGATGATTAATAAGAACAGAATCTCTACCCCCTTCTGTGTTTTATTCTGTGGACAGATTCAGGGTTACAACACATGCTCCTTATCTTAAATTTATTGTCTATTGACAGAAATGTAACAGACACTTTCAACACAAATGTATCTCATTACAGAGACGTTCTTACCCATATGAAATACCACAACATAAAAAAAAACGGATAAAATAAAGCTTAATTTTATTGGGCAAACTCAAGCTACAGTTGGAGGAATTAACAAAATACTGATGGCTAAACTAAGAATCAGTTTTCATAGATGTGTCAAGGGCAGTGCAAGGACCATACATAGAGAGACTAGGATTGTGTATTACCTGTGACTCCAAACAAACATAATTAAAATGTCTTTCTAAATCTAGCTTTGTGTGTGCAAGATGGAGAAAAATGTTATGAGAGATGCCAGCAGTCTGAGTTTTTCTGTTTCCACTTAGAATTTCAGGCACAGTAAGAGGTTCCTTGTGTTTATGGACTATGATTAAATCTCCACTTATACTACCATGGCTAACTGTTTCAGGAGTTCATTGTGAATACAAGTTAGCCAAGGAGAGGGGATGTCTGTCATTTATTCACTGAGTCACTGTCCACTTGGGTATTGTCTAGTGTACATTAATATTTGGTGCAGTTAAATTCACTCTTTGTGCCCATTCCTATAGTCTCTTCCCTGTAGCTCCTTTCCAGACTCCCCAGCTGCTGACCATCCAGTTGTATGCTTTGACCAAATCCTTGATCAACCGACTAAGCTATTGGAACTATCCCATCAATATGGTAAATGTCGCACAATGCTTTCTAGGAACTCTTGTGCCTGTGTATCAACTAACTCTCCCTTCTCTTGTTTAGTATCTTGCTTTCTCTACCCCCATTGGACCAGCACCCTCGGAATTTACTACTAGGTTTACCTT
>RJWT010047877.1:0-11229 GCA_004365215.1 Cuniculus paca | reverse complement strand
CTGAAGGAAAAGGAAAAAAGCCCCTAAAAAAACAGTATTTATCATTCTGCATCCTTTTTGTTTATTGTTTTTGTTTGTTTATGTGGTTTTTTACCAGTTCAACTACTTTTAGATATAATTCAGAAGTATTAAATTTATGCACATTGTATATGTATACTTTTTACTTTCTAAAAGTCTTTACATTATGAACATTTCATTTTGTTGGGTATTACTCAAGAATTAGGGTTTTTGGTGGCTGCCGTCTTCAGCTATGTCATTATCTCAGCAATGTTTTACTTTTGGTCTCTCAGGGTTTTTAGCTGAAGGTGTGCAGTGAGCACTTTTGAACATGAATGGAAGTACCAAGCCCCTCCTTGCTGGAGGAAAGCTCTTAGTGGTGTAATTACTGGCTAAGGGGCAGTGTGGTTTCTTACTATCTCTGTGCTTTATGCCTAGTTGCTTTGAACAAGTTGTCTGACACATTGTCCCACCAGCTAGATGAAGCTACATAGTCAGGGTAGTACATTATCACTGTTCTCTGCAGCATATTTCTCACCCCTCCCCTTCTGCGTTCCTTTCTTTGTTCTTGGCCCTTTTTTGCTGTTGTCCTGATACCACCACTGCCTCCCCCTCCTCTTCTTCCTGTATCATTCGAGGCCACCTGTCTCCTGGACCTTCCACACGGTTACCTTATATGCGATCATGGTGGCTACAGTTGCACTCTCCATTTCTGTCAGATTGCCCTTCCTACCTGAATGTAGATAGCTGAGCTGTTATTTTGGGCTTTTATTTTGGTGGCTATTTTGGGAAACCCCCTCCAAGTCGATCATTTTCTCCTTTGGTAATAGGGGCATTTTTCCCAGACCATGGTGAGAGCTTCCTGGGCATAGGCCTTCATGCTGAACAGCAGTGAGGAATATTCTGTAGAAGGTGACTTCAGGGCTTCCTCTAGAGCTTGGGATGGGTGGGCCTGAAGGTACTGTTGTTAGTTAATACTAGTAGGATGAGTGCTGTTTTCAACATGGGGTGTTCAGGCAGACGCTGCCTTTTTTCCTTACTTGCTTGTTGCTTTCCTGCAAATGATTACTGAGACTGCAAATATTCACGAGTTGGGTCATGAAGATTTGGCATGGGAGTCAGACGATTGAGGAGACACACAGTCAGCTGGTGTGATGAGTCGTGTCACAGAAGAAAAGGGCAGTATGCACACAGGAGAGCTATCCAGTGGACTGGCACACAATGGAAGATCAGCCAGGTTCAGACTCACTTTGCCCTGGCTCTGGCTGGTTAAGTGGGCTGCTGCTAGTATGAGCTGTGTTTAATGATTCTGAAGTGGTGGAAGGAATGTGGGCTTGGGTATATGGGAATTCTAGGAATGGGTGAGTGCTGTATTTATTGCCAATCGCCTGCAGTAGTGTTCAACACTGGGAAAGTCTTCTACCAGGTGAAGACTAGAGGTCTGACCGTTTGTCTTTGAGTGCCTATTACTTGACATTCTAGTTTACTTGGGATACTTTGGCCTGAATCTCTGAATACATTCATAGACTCTTTGACTTACGGTCCTACTGGTTCCATGGAGTGGTGTGACAGTTTTCCTCAGCACATACTCTGCATATACCTTGGGCTCTGTCATACCAAGCAGTGGACCTTGTACTGCTTTTCTCACCCTGCAAACCTCTTACTCCTTTTGACAGGTGATAGTGCAAAAGTGAAAATTGTCCCCATTTTCAATGTGTGATGCTAGTCCCTAGGGAAGAGTTTATGCAGAGAGAAGAAACCAGGTGCTCTGCTCAGATATCTTTAAGCTCGTATGGAGGCATGGATACACAAAAGGCAGAGCTTGTGTCCTGTGTCTTCTAAGGTTATTCTTGGGTTTTCTTGCTCTTCTTGTCATTACCAAGGGCAAAAGGTGTTTTGTTTGGAAGGTAAAAGTAACTCTGGGTTAATCCCTGAATGCCATCAAGTGGTAACTTCTAAGACAGACATGATATAAAGCATATCAGCCTTTCTTCAGCTTTCAATGAACCTGGACTACTCAACTGATGCATTTGTGAAAGCAGCTTAATAAAATAGAAAGAGCCTGGGCACTGGAAACTTTTTAGCATTGCAACTTTGGACATTCTTTCAGTCCTGCCTGTGACCTTGGTTTCCTCAGCTGGAGAGAGAATAGGTTGCTGAGGATCACTGTTGAGTGGCCCCCTGAATTGGCATTCACAGACATCTGTATGCATGGTGTCTCTTGGTAAATTTTAGCCACGTGCTTATTGTGCCGTTATTTGGGGTGCTGTGTTATTCTGAGTAGGGGAATCCCTTGCCATATTTGGCTACTTGAATTTAAATGAATGAAATAAAAGTAAGAATTCAGTTCTTCCATCATGATTGCCACTGTTTAGGTGACCACCACTACAGAACATTTCCTTCATCACAGAATAGTCTATTAGACATTGCAACTCCAGAGTGACAACTGGGTAATTGTCAAGAAAATTATTCATTGGAACTCAGCCATTTGAGCTCCAGTCCTATTGGGGCCAGCATGTTCAGATGACTTAATTTGTCTTTCAAACATGGAATTTTAGACTTGGAACAGTAGAAAATGCCATCATGTGGCTTATGCTATAGTTGACTAGAAGATAATCTGATGTTCCTTGTTTTTTGTTGTTGTTGTTGTTGTTGGTTTTCTATGATTATAGCGCTTGAGTGAAAACAGTCTTTTTTCTTTCTTGTCCTTAGTGATGGATGTAACAGATATAATAAATGGAAAAGTAGATGATGAAGATAAGCAGCATTTCATTCCCTTTCAGCCGTAAGTATGGAGCAATATAAGTACTTAACTAGATACGCTGTGGATATCCTATGTTTGTAATAATTATCTTTGTAATTAAGTTTCTACATTAAACCTAAATTGGGATGGATTATTTCACAATAATGAAAAATCTGTTTAGTCACTGCCTTAGCACATGGAATTTTTGGTAACTACAAGGATCCAGGGTTAAAGTTTACGTATGGTTGTGGAGGTAGATACATGTGTTCACTGAATTACCTTATAAGAAGAGTAATTACAATTATGCTCTGAGTGTGATTGTTTCTTTACATAATTGATTTATCCTAGTAGCAATTCACATTTTCAAAATATAATACTTGCAAATTTAAAGCAATAGGTTGCTGTTTTAGAAAATAGGAAACCAAACAAAATAGGTGTTTTCTTTTATAAAGCAAGAAATAATACATTAAAGCATATAATCATACTGCTGATTTTCCCATCTTGATTTTTGCTCAGAGTGGACTATTTATGTACTTTTTTTTTTAAGAGTTTGTCTGTCACCTTCTGACTTGAGTCTTTAGAGAGGTTCAGGAAACATGGAAAAAAGCACTTGGGGAAGATGTACTAAATTGATTGTCTAATTTGAACCTAGAACCCATGGATTAAGTCAAAAGAATTGATGTTTGTTTCTAGGTGATTGAGGCAAGAGAGTTCCTAGATCATGGTCTTTTGCCAGTTCAGGGATTCCTACCTCTAGAAGAAGGAATTAGAATTTGAATGTTTTAGGTTAATGGCAAGAGACAGCTTTTTCCCTAGGGTTGTGACATCTTGGAAGAAGAAATGGCATGAGTTAGAGTGACCTGTCACAATGCTCTGTGTTCTTTTTTCTCTTCATTTTGTTTTTCTAGCAGGGATTTCAGGCTTGAAACAGATTTTATTTTTAGAAAGTTTATGCTCTTTTCAGGTATTGACTGAGTGGTTTTGGGAGATTGGTGACAATGGTTGTCTGTAGAAACCCGTCCTTGGAGTTCAGAAGACAGGACATTGGTTTACCCTACCTGTCTTTCAAAATGAACTATCATACCCCACCCCACCCCACCCCACCCCACCCCACCCCAGATCTGAGTTCCTCTTAACGTGGACCAAGTGTGGCTTTCTTTGAAGGAAGATGATCGGTATAGACAGCCTCCTAAGGCTTTTTGTATAGCTCGGTAGAGAATTTTGCAGTCTTCTTGAAAGAAGGACAATAAAACTCTGTAGTATCTAGCTTGAAGCCAGTTTGGAGCTGCATGGGTTTCACTTTACAAAAGTGGAGGCCAAAGATCTTATGTCACTTATGTGCTTGCAGTTTACTTTCCTGTCTGATATGGTAAACCACTCACCCCATGTGGTTGTTTAAATTGACTAAAATGAAAGAATTAAAAATTGAGCTCCTTAGTCACATTAGCCCCATTTTAGGTGTTCAGGATCCCATGGGACCAGAGGTTACCATATTGGACAAGGCATATTGTACAGCAGATTTCCATCACTGCAGAAAGTTCTGATGGATAATGTTGCTGTTAATGTCATTCAGTGAAGGCAGTTTATAAGGAGAGGACACTGTAGAATCTTGAAGCTCCCTCAGCAAATAAGGGGAACATCGTTTTGGAACCTGGGCAGACACTGAAGTAATAAATATAATATGCCTTTGTGAAATTGTAATATAAAGTTGTTTCTTTGGCCCATGAGAAATAATTCAGCCCCCCAGCTGTTTGGAAGGCTATATTATATATTAGACTCAGAGTTCGTTGATGCCCCAGTGTGCTGCTAAGTTGAAATTGCCAGTTACTTGCTAGTGTCTTCTGTGAAAAATCAAGGAATAAAACCTTTGAGTGTTGAAAAGTTAAGGAATGTATCAGTTTAAAAACACTGATTTTCACTGATCATATACTAAACTCTTTGAAATCACGTGGTGGTTGCTACTGTCTTTTTCTACCTTGTAGTGAATGTCCACTTTAAAAAATATTACATGCTTGTCTCTCATGTAATTTGTGACTTCTTGCTCTATTAAAGAAAGACTAATATACAGATTAATATTTGCAATGTTGGAAGCAAAAGAGCAGCATGATTTTAATAGTAAAATAAGCAGTGAAACCAGTTCTTTGGGAAATGTCATGCTAATGAAACCATTTTTTGCTCCATTAAAACTGATTTATTAGCTCACAGGCTTGGTTTAGGGAAGGAAGCATAGTGCACATCTCTCTTTCTTTGTGTGTGTGTCTCTCTCTTTTTTTTTTTAATTTGGTGAAGTAAATTAAAATGGCCCTCAGCTCACTTGAGTTATGTGGCTCCAGTGACGGATAATTTCACTCCTGCTTCCAGAATTGATTTTAAGTGTTATGGACATGATGTATGTTTTCTTGCCCATTTCCTGTTGGACTGGGCCATGGTATTCCTCTTGGCATTGTATTGCCTGTTTGGCTTCTTGGCTCTATGTAGTGTAGCCTGTATGAGAGATTACTGGGTCATGGCCCCTGAAAACACTGAAGATTTGCATTCTTGACCATGTCCTGATTTCAGCTTTCAGACGTGATAATCATTAGTTGTGTTCTCCAAAGATGGTGCCGCCCTCTCCCATGTAATCATTTGAGGCTCTGTTGAGTACATAGTCTCATGGAATAGAGTCGAAAGCATCCCCAAACTATTGGGTTGAAGAAAGCTTCTTTTGGGAGGGGTAAGGGGCCTATAATTTGCTTTTCGCTTCATACTACTTGCTTGTTGACCTAAAATATGGTTAGAATTATTGAAATTAGAGAAATGGCCACAGATACTCTTTGAAATGATAGGCCTTCCAGCCCCCTTACTTTCAAGCCAATCCCTTGTTTAGTTCTTTCGTAGAATCGGAATAGAGCCTGGTACACATGTTTCCTGGGAAGTGGGTTGCCCTCGTTTGCCTGACTTCTTCCTGGTGTTCAGCATTTTCCTGATTGATGCTTTTCCCTGTTTTTCTTGTTACCTATCCTGCCCTTTGTCGTGCGTTGACTCATGACGACTCTCTCCCACTTGGTGACGATACTGTCTTGTGTTCCCTTGTTACCGTGACCCATGGGTCTCTGTGCCCCTTTGTCTCCTGTGGTCTTGGTCGTCCCGTGCCCTCCAGGCTCGCGTTGGACGACGCCATTCGACACAAGCCGCTGAACATGTCATCCCGTTTTTCACCCAGGGTGGCAGGGGAGAATGACTTCCTTCAGACTGTTATAAACAAAGTCATCGCTGCCAAAGAAGTCAACCACAAGGGGCAGGGTATGTATATTATTGTTCAGTTTTTCGTCTGTGTCTGTTTACGTGAATGTGGGATAGTGCTCTCTGGCTTGCAATTTAGCTTGATATTCATGGTGATGATGATGATGATGACAACAATGCTGGAACATGTGCATTTCTTGTCCCCATTGAACAGCATGTGTGGATTTTCTTACCCATTACCTCTGTAAGTGCTACTAAGAGCTATCCTATGAGAAGGACCCTTGTGGTATGTGACTGAGTGTGTGGGATAAGCACCGTGCTGATAAGACTGGGACACATCTCATGCCTGTGCTGCCTCTGTCTTCTCTAACCCTGACCCCTCATCCTAATGCTGTTAGAAGTGCTTGAGTACAATCCCTGGATAGAAGAAACAACACCCCTTCTCCCTTTGAGTACTCTTTTCCCTTTTGTCCTCATCCATGTCTTGTGCCAGCCACTTTGTTTGCTGGGGTTCCCCTCTGTACCAGCACGGAAGGTGGTTTCAGTTCTGTAGACCACTTCGGTTCTAATATCCAAGTGATTTCTCCTCCTTCATTCTCCATCTGGTATGTATCGTTTTTATTCCTGCACTGACGTGTCGGAGGAGCCGACCTTCTGCCAGCAGGGCTAATGAATCAGTCACCTCAGGTTGGTGACAGTTGGCACTGGGGCTGCCCAGGAGAGCTGCCAGAAAGCAACTGTTTATGGAGGCCCCGCCTCCTGCCTGAGGGGAAGTCACCTTCAGAACGTCAGGTGTCTAACCCTGCTATCAGCGCTGGTGGGAAATAGCACGCATCAGTCCTTGACCGCCAGTGGAGGTGCTGCAAATTCCACAGAGCTTTGGAGCATGGGCCTGTTTGAATGGACGGTCACCTGCAGTCAGTGGACTTTCAACAAACAGTGTTGGGTCTGAGGAATGCTCTGGAGAAATGAATCCTTCCTAGGGCTCTGCAGGGACCTTAGCTGCTGTGAACTGTACCCTTCCCTGGCCAGTAATAGCAGAACAAACCCCCTACCCAGAATGGTGATGAGCTGTACCCTCTGCAGATAGGCTTCTTAGCTGACCCAGGGCGCTTAAATCATAGCCGTCCTCATCTGTATGTTGCATGAACATCACAGGGAGGTCCAGGCAGAGCTGTTTAGACTGGAGCCATTTTCAGGCTGCAGCCATTCTCTGCATCAGGCCATGCCTCGGTCCTGGAGCAGGGCCCCTGCACCACCAGCACCCTTCCTTGCTTGTCATCTGTGTGTGGTCAGCCTTTCTTAGAGCCACACAGGAGAACTGCGGATTGGTGTCAGGCCTGCAGGAACCAGCTTAGAAAGAGGCCCAGAAATCTGCTGCGCTCATAGGTTTCATAGGCAAAAATCTACAAAGTCAGAGAAGAATGGGGCCGGTGTTCACAGTGCCTTTAACCCTGGGAAGAGGGGCTGTTTCAGATCTGTTAGGACCAAGAGACAAGAATGTTGATTGTATTCACAAGGAGACCACCAGTGCGTTCCTGAGTCCAGAAGTCCTGGGCAGCCTCACTGGCTCAACTTTGCATCCAACCTTACCCTTGCCCCTTGGCTTCCTCTTAGGGTAAATGTGGGTCATTCCAGGGAGAATTAAGAGAGAGGTGGCCCAGGAAATGCAGGACAGAATCAGCTGCTAGGTTTGCAGGAGCTCAGTGAGGCTTCTGTTTCTCTATTGAAAGGGACCCAGGCTCAGCTTCACGCTCTTTGTCTGTCAGGCCATACTCAAGTGCCCTGAGACCATCTTCTTCACATATCATGGGTCTTATCTGAGCTCATTCTGGTCCTTGGCCTGTTCTCCTTTACACTGACAAGTTACCTGGTCACTGTTTCACCCAAATTATCCAGATCCCTGGACCCAGAAGTGCTAGATATTTTTTCTGGACAGTGAATTTTCCCCACTGGCCCTAGACACCTGCTTTTGAATTTGAGACATAATGAATGCTCATCCCTTTTGTTTTTACCTAGTCTAGTTAAAGAAATATCAACTCTGAATACACTTTTTCTTTGGTAAAAATTGGCCTTATATTGTCCTATGAGAAAAGTGCTTTAAACTCAATGTAATTGGGAAAATTTAACCTCTGTGTTTAACTTGTGTTGTGACAAATTGAATTGTGTCACTAATATTCTAGTTTATGAATTTAGATATATGAGCAGACTCATATTTGTGAGCAAGAAAAGGCATATTTGAAATTCAACATTTCTAATAAAATTGTTAGTACTAGATTTGGTTTGTTCAGCTGGATGGCAGAGCCAGGGGTAGGGTGAGGAAGTACTTGGCCCTTGAGAGTCTGTCTACCTACTTTATCTAATGCTGCTCCTAGCTGAGAGAATTTTTGTATGAAAAGGGAGAGAGTCTGAGTGAGTGAGTGAGTGACGAGTTGCAGTTTGTGTTGGGACATGGCTTGGCGAACACGATGTAAATTCCTGTTGATCTTTCTCAGCCCGTTACCTTGTGCAGTGTGCATTCTGAGCCATGCATGGTACATGTGCCTCTCTCTGGGTGCTATCCTCTGAAACATCTTCAGGGACTGTCTTATGTTGGTTATGCTTCTCTCCCATGTTCTAGAATTCCATGTCTCAACAACAAAGGAAAAGGAAAAAAACAAACACATAAAAGGAAACAAAAGGAAATGCCCAAAGCAGTCCTACTCTAGACAAATATGTCTTTCTCTTTATATTGATACTTCTGTTCCAGTTTCCACTGTCCAGATCTGGTCGTCCTTTTGTCTTTGTTCTTCTCAAACCCCCCCGCCCCCCACGCCTTCCACAGGAAGGCTCTTCTTGAGGCCCTTGGTGATGTCCTGGTTGGTCAGAGACACGCAGAACTCCCCTTCTTCTGGACCTCCTGGTGCTGCTGTTCTCTCTGGCTGCTCCTTTCCTCTGTGGGTTCCGAGGGTGGGCTCCCTTGCGCGAACCCTTCGGGACCACCTTCTTTCTCTCCTTGCCCTTGTGCTGCCCTGGCACTTGCTGGTGACCACCTTCTCTGTGAGTTACCCCTCCTATCCTCTCTACTCTCCCTCCAGTTCTGTTCTGACCTCCACACTGTCCACTCCCCAAGTTCAAGTGCAGCCAGCATTCACACCGCCTTGTCTGAACTCCCATGTCCCTGTCCCATAGAGCTACCAGAGTGCCATCAAGTCAGATCCTGGACTGATGGGCTATGGCCCTGCTGCATCCCAAATGCAGTTCGCTGGAGTGGGCGCAGGCTTGCAATTCCCTTGCCACTAGCGGGGCTCAGAGGAGTAGTGTGAGTGCCAGATGGAGGTTTGGGTGTGTCCCCTCAGCATGCTCGGATCCTGAGAGCGCTTCCTACTTGCACTTGTCTCTGAGGGACTGTGGATTTAGTGCTTGATTGTTGCAGTGCAGTTGTCTCTGGTGGGGTGTTTTATTGTTGCCACCCTGTGTTTTCATCACCCTGTGAGTGCCTGGCACATAGTGCTCATTAGGTATTTCTGAATAAATTGAGGGTCTCGCTGGATGGCCAAGGAAAGGGACCTTCACCAGCTAACAAAGGACAAAATGTCAGTGCCTTTTAACTTTCTCAACCATTAATAATGTTGATCTTTTGATCTTTGTGAGGAGAAAAGACTTTTCTAGGACAGCTATTACAAGCTAGGTAGCCCGAGGCTATAGCAATAGGTGTGGGGTCAAAGCAGACAGAGCTGCTGTGGTGATGTCCTTTGTGTGTGCCCTGGAACATCTCCCAAGGCTGCTTAGAATGCAAGGTGCTTGTGGCCAAGGTCTGTGGTTTTCTCATTTTTCTTCTACTGAGTGCAGGTCCTGAGCTAACCAGTGGTGAATGACTGACCCCTTCTTTGTGGAAGGATCCAGGGAGGGAGCAGCTATACATAGAGATATACATGCAGGCACAAACAATCACAGATATATCTGACTATATAGACACAGAGAAACACATAGAGACACATATGGCTGTATACAGACATATGCATAGACAGAGAAACATGTATTTCACATAGACACACATATGCACATGCACACAGAAATGCACAACACATATAGACACACAGAGACACTGATACCCAGCCGTATATAGACACACGAATAGAGAAACACACATGCACAGACATAGGTACGTGCATACACACAGATATGCACACCACACACACAGACACAAATAGACCCACATCGATGTGCACAGATACGCACAAAGTAACACACACACTTACATGAACACAGATACACTCAGGAGCGCACACACATGGCACACATGCAGACCCACATATTGATGCTGTGATGGGCACATGGAGCACCCAGGAGAGAGTAACTGGGGAGCAGCAGCCTGGGCCCCTCAGTCTGAGGGGCTGCACACCCTGACCTGCCAGCCTGTGATGACACCCTTCCTTGCCATCTGGGTGACAGGCATTGCCTTTGAAAATAACCTGCAGAGCTAAGCAGCTGCTTTGTCTCCTACTTTTGATGTTGCAAATGTCTACTTTATTCCTTCTTGCTCCCTCTCTTGTCAGGGCTACTCAGGAGCATTTATACGGGGCAGCTTTCCATTCGTCAGTCTGTCCATTGGGCAGACAGGAGACCCCAAGCCATATTCTCTCCAGGACATCCTCTGTGTCTTGGTTATAATGTGGCAAACGGCTTCCCACCACGGACCCCCCCCGGGGGGGTGAAAAGAGCTGAGTGTCAGGCAGAGCATTTCCTCCTCCTTTGCTTTGACTGTGTCACAGGGGGTGGCTCTGCAGGCTGCACAGTGCCAGGCTGCGTGGAGTCAGCCTGCTCGTGCTCTGCAACCCCATGCTCTGTTACTCAACTTGGGCAGCATGATGCTGCTTAGCAACCTGAGACTGCCCTGGGTTTAGGGAGCTGTGTATGCACCTCCAGAGTCCCCCCTGCTGTCATCCTTCATGAGAGGCTGGAAAATGACAGCCTTCTCATTGCACTCCCAGATAAGGGCCACCTTTTCATGTATCTTAAATGTATGTCAGTTCACAAGAGCTGCTTTTCCTTGGCACATGTGGGAAGTACTCACCTGCTGCTTGCATTGGCTCACCTGTCACTCCTTACCTCCACCAAGATTTGTATTGCAGCTAATCAGGTGCAACTTGTTCATTTGCTCATTTTTTTCTTAAGATGTTGAATTGTGAATTAGAAGTTGTTCATTCATCAAAATTGCTTTCGGGAAAAAACTTACTATAAAAATTTTTTTAAAAATGTGACTCAGGCATCCATTGTTTCCCCAG
>RJWT010047876.1:0-11232 GCA_004365215.1 Cuniculus paca | reverse complement strand
CGTTATTGACCATAGATGAAACCAGGTTCAGTTGATCAGTGTGTGTTCGCGTTACGGTGCCTGGCCCACAGACAGGATGTTCTCGGTAAAGCGTATTGAGCAGCAGGAGCAGTTAATAGCAGTCAACAGTCATCAAGTAAATAAGTCATGAAGCCTGGTGGCTTCACTTAGCAGGCTGACAGTTCATTTTAGCCAGGGCTTTGCTTTGCTGGGATGTAGAACTGGAGAAACATTTTATGGGTGGTTTCTGACAAGATACTTCGGTTTACTGGTCTGTATCAAAGTTGCTTGGTTGGTTCTGAATAAATTTATTAGAGGTGAGCAGCTTGGAGCAAAGTGTGATTTTGACTATTCATTAATTACCCCTTTGAAGCATCATTTATCGAAGCTCTTGAGAGGAGCCAGTCCTCTTCTCCATTTCAGCTATGGTCCTGGGAAATTGTACTCACCAAAAAAATTCCATCTGTGTGGTTTCCAAATAGGGTTTGGATGATTGACCCTCTTCTGTATTGCTTGCAGTTAGAAAAGTTTAGCTTTCTACTATTGCCTAATACAGTATAATTCAATGATAGTTTTAGTCTGCATAAGTCTTTTAGTAAGACTAAGAATGCTTTTTTTTAATAATTAAAATTTTTAATCGTGTTGAGAGCTCTACAACTCGCAAAATTTAGTCATTTACACTGAAATAATATGACTCATTAATGTGAACTGGCTGAGGATTCTTACTTAAAAGTTTAAATTGCTTATTTTCTCAAAAATATTATATAGTAACAACCAGCATAAGGCCTGCTCCTAGTATTAGTAGGGGGTCTTAAAAGACAGTACTTTGGTGGACATTGGTTAGAAGTTATGGTTTATAGAAAAAATGGCTTTTACATTCATGAGAGAAATAAATGCAAATCATACTTTCAGTGAGTAGCAGGTGATGGCTCAGATCTGTCTGCTTCCCATCCGCAAGGTGGTCTCTATACCATGACAGCATCTGGATTGGGTGGTTCCAGAATGTTCAGGGCTGCTTTCTTAAATGAGAGTGGTGTACAGAGACGGACAGCTTCTTCTTTGTTATTCTACTCAGCAGCAGTTGAGTTAGGTAACAGAGGTCCCCTGGTCGTGGTTTACAGGGCCACACGCACAAGGGCCAGGGTCTGCCAGGTCCCGAGGGCAGGGAAGGTACTTGCACCTCTGATCACCACTAAGTTTTGGGGTTTCAGTCTATACTCAGCTGGTTCCAAGGCAGCATGGCGTGTGGCTGAGGGGCAGCCGTTCATGGCAGATGCAGGCAGCAAGAGCGAACCGTGCCAAAGAGCCTAAGAATGCTTTCTAAAAATAAAAATGGGACCACAGTGACTCTACAGCACCCGTTGTCATATGTGATGATCTTGTGCCTTTGGTGCAGTTCAGCGTGGGGACATGGGACTTGGAGATGTCCGTTATATTCATACACTTTTACGTGTCAATTTGATTTGCTTCACGATGCGATTGTAAATTATTCCCTTGTCTCATAGGCAAGACTCATAAAACTGGCCTCTTATCTGCCAAGTCGTCCACTGAGTCCAGTTTGAAGCCTTTCCACAGGAATCAGCTGGGCAACTACCCGACCTTGCCTTTAACAAAGTCAGTGGATGCACGGAAGCAGGGAGAGGAGAGCAGGCTGGGCCTCGGTGGCACCCCGGTCACCTCCAAGCACTGTGACCCACCTTATGTGACTGGTTTGAGTAAAAACCGAAGAAGCCTCCCAGTTCCCATCTGTCGGAGCTGTGAGACCCTGGAAGGCCCCCAGACTGTGAAAGCATGGCCCCGATCCCATTCCCTGGATGACCTCCAAGGACAGCCTGATGCTGGAAAAGATGTGCCTACTGAGGTGACAGAAGCCTCTCCTCAGATTGTACCAGAAGTGCCCCAAAAGACATCTGCCCCCACTGCAAAGGTCCAACCCCCAGGGCGAGATTCTGCTGCCAACGATGCCTCGCTGCTGACCCAAAGCCAGAGATGTCCCGACTCTCAGAAGATGATGCCCAGGAAAGCTGAAGGCCCCCCGGCGGCCTCTTCCTGTGGCGCTGCACCTCCTCAGTGTTTGCCCAGAAACTATGAGGCTCAGCCTCCTGCAGTCAGGCACAGTTTAACAAGGACGTCTCTGGAGGGTCACAGGAATGGACATGATTTTGAAGGAACCCACCATCCCCCAGGCATAAAAGAAGGGACAGATACAGAGCAGAGGATCCCGGAGGCAAGGACACAGGCAAAACACCCTTCACAGCCTCCACCTGTTCCTGCCAAAAAGAGCAGAGAACGCCTTGCCAATGGGCTCCATCTTGTTCCCATGGTCCCTGGGGGGACCCTCCCCAGCCCAGATGCCCCATGTTTGCCAGTGAAGAAGGCCAGCCATGTTGATTGTTCCTCAGCACAGGTGTCCAGGTCTCCCTTGGGGCAGGAGCCTGGCAGCCCGTCATGCAGCAGGCCTCCACCGTGGCTCTCGGAGCTACCCGAGAGTGCTAGCCTGCAGGAGCACGGTGTGAAGCTGGGCCCAGCGCTGAGCAGGAAGGTGTCCTGCAACCGGGGAGTGGACCTGGAACTGCTCACCGAAACCAAGCTACATGCCGAAGGCATTGACCTCACAGAAGAGCCATACTCCGATAAGGTAGCTGAGGCATGGGGCTCCCCAACTCCCAACTCCCATGATCCTTTGCTTTTGTCTGTCAGGCATCCAGGGGGCACTAAAGTCCCCACATAGCTGCCCTGGAATAGGCTGTTCTGAAGTGTGGTGACCCATTGCCAGTGGCTTCTGCCTGTTGGGCACTCAGCCCACTGATAACCAGGGACCACAGTCCCCAGGTTACATGTGAATGAATGCAGCCTCACAGTTTTCTTATGTTCTTGCTTGTTTGTTTTTAATTTTTGGCAGCTGTACCTTGCAGGGAGGGTGATCAGAACCAGAACTATTTCCAAAGAAATGGGTTAGTGAGCAAGAGAAACCCATGTCTGAGTATCCACGTAATGACTTGATGTGTGTGTTGAGACATGACTGTCTCCCCGCTGCATTTCCCTATAGATCAGCTGGGCTTACGTATGGCCTCCCTAACGTACCTGATAGGTGGATTGCTGGGAGCAGATTTAATACGTGGGGTCATACTTTGAAAATTGCAGGACCCCATTCAGATGTGATACAGTGGTTATATTGTACAATTATCTGTAGATAATAGGGAAGAAATGATAATATAAAAACTCCCATTGTATCAAAAACATTTAGATCTATATTGAAAAATCATTTCTCATTTGATGAAAAAGATAAAAAAGATCTGCCAGTACCAAAGTGACTTTGAAGATAAATCAGTAATAACAACTGGTTGGAACCACGTGTACCATTATAATGCGTTCCTGGAAGTCCTTGTTATAAAAGTCTTATGAGCATGAATGCCCGTGGTAACATCCCCTCCCTTTTTTTCTTCTATCGCCTTGATATTTCAGGAGTAAGGCCCTTTGAAGTGAAAGTAGGGAGAGCTCTAAGAAGATGTGACCCGCTGATGAGGTGGTACAAGTCTTACAAATGAAAGGCAAACAGTGAAACATCTGTGGAGTAGAAGTTTGTCCCAGAGTTTAGGAAACTAGCATCAACAACAGCAGATGAATTGGATTTTGCAAAATGTTCAGGTTGAATGAGATGCAGGCATTGACCTTAAAAAACACAGACCTTTTCTGTGCCTTCCATACACTTCAGAAGTTATCCTAGACCTCTTCAGTATTTGGACCATAAAGACATAAATGTATTCCGTTCAAAGCATTCATTCTGATTGTAAAGAATACGTACTCATCTGAAATTTAAAATTTTGGCGTTTTATTGTAGCTAAATGTCTTATCCTAGCTTACATTTAGTGTATCTTAGAAAAAGAAAAAAAAAATCCACGCTACCTTTACACCCCGTATCTGTTTCTCCCCACAGCATGGCCGCTGTGGGATCCCTGAAGCCCTGGTGCAGAGATACGCAGAGGACCTCGATCAGCCCGAAAAGGATGTTGCCACCAACATGGACCAGATCCGGGTGAAACTGCTTCGGAAGCAGCACCGAATGGCGGTGAGCAGCCTGCTCTTCGGGTGCAGATTTTTTGTGGTACATTTAGTGACAGTGCAGGTGGCAAGCAGCTGCCAGGTGCTCAGTAGAGAAGGGCTGGGCTGTTTATGGCCCTGAAAGGGAGAGATGCCTGGGGAGAGAGCAGCACACAGTTATCCTAGAGTTGTTTGAATTTGATTTGTGTTGCGGTGCGGGGATTGAATTCAGGGCCCCCTGCATCTGAGCAAGTGTTCTCAGCTATACCCTCAGCACCTAGATGTTGTTTTAAAATACAATTTTAGAAGGAAATGAAAACTTAACCACAATCCTAGTACCATGAATCTCTAAAGAGTTCTAACAAAGGGCCACAAATTTTCAGACAGGCAGAACAAAGTCAAAAGATCTGTTACACTACTTGATCGCTACTATTAATAACAATATATTGAGTACTCAAAAATTGCTAAGGCAGTAGATTTTAACTATTTTCACCATAATTGAACATAAGTGGTATACTACATATGCTAACTATCTTGATTTACCTATTCTACAATGCTTACATTTATAGAAACATTATATACCCTCAGCAGGTACAATTCTTACTTCCCAATATGTGAAAACATAGCCATCTCTGTGCACGTGTATAATAGTAAACATACAGTTTTGAAACTTGGTTGTTTTCAGTTGTCAGATCAGGCAGGAGTTTTTTTCTATTATCAAGTTTTCAGTATTCCAGTGAGTAAATACTCTATCACTTAGCCAATCCCACAATGTTGAAACATTCATGTTTTTTATATTAAATAACATAGTAAGGAACAGCTTCGTTAACCAATCATTGTGTACTTCCAAGGTCATTTCTAAGGATGTATTCTCTGAAAAGGTTTCATTTCATCAATGCTGCACAAAACCTCAAGGATTGTCACACACATTACATAATCACCTTCTTGAAAGATGTTGCCCAGTAGTCAAAAAAACATTCTCTTGCACCTAGGACTTTCACTCTGAGCTACATTCCCAGCCCTTTTTTGATTTTTTAATTCAGAGACAAGGCCTGGCAAATCTTTTAAGTTTCCCAGACTGGGCTTGAACTTGCAGTTTTCCTGTCTCCCCGTCCCAGAGTGCCGGAACGTGTGTGCCCGGCTCTCCGTACTCAATTTAAATGTTTGCTTCCCTGTCTTAGCCAATGCTTGATGTTACTGCATTTCAGATTCTTTTATATTGATTAAATATTGAGTTTTCTGCTCGTTACTGGAGATGAAAATACAGTAGAAAAATCTACTTTGTGAAAACCCAGCCACTGAATATCACTATTCACACTATCACACAGGTTTGTGTCTGCAAATCCTTAGAGATCCCTCATTGATGAACATAGCACAGCAAGACAAAAATAGCAGGATATATAAATGCTTACAGTTTGGAACATGCAATTGGGATTGCTCTAATTCTAGGTGCCTGCTAGAACACTTCAAAGTTAGCTTCATTTTTGAGAAGAACTCTTTCTTCTTGTCTTGATTTTTGACTGTCCTAGCATTATTATCACTTCCTGATTATAATCTAGTAGTGTTGTGTTTCAGTAGTGTTCCCTGCAGGCGCGTGCTCATACGTAGCCCTGCAGTAGCACAGCTAGAGTCTTTAGATTCTGCTCTCTGTGTTTATCCAGATTCCAAGTGGTGGGCTCACTGAAATCTGTAGGAAGCCCCTGTCTCCCGGATGCATCACATCCGTGTCGGATTGGCTCATCTCCATCGGCCTGCCCATGTACACCAGCAACCTCTCTGATGCGGGGTTCAGCACACTGAGCCAAGTGCCTTCTCTGTCCCACACTTGCCTTCAAGAGGCCGGCATCACAGAGGAGCGACACATCAGGAAGCTCGTGTCTGCAGCCAGACTCTTCAAACTGCCACCCAGCCCTGAGGCCATGTAGCCAGGCCCAACATGGACCCCCCTGGACCAGAGCCAGCCCTTCCCTGTGCTCATGAAGCTGATGCAATTCGTTCATCATGAGCAGGCTGGCCGGAACCAGAAGAAAGGCACCCAGAGCGTGAGAGAGGAGAGAGCGGAGCACCCCATTGTTTCTGGTTGTGCCCTTGCCCGTGTGTGGTCACCCTGCAGGATGCCTGAGCCAGACAGGCTTAGCTAGGCCAAAGTAACAGACTCGGGAGTTATTATGTACTATTGACTGTGCTCACTTGTTCAGAAGTTAGAGCATCTGGCTGTACCAGGAAAAACAAAGCCCTACTCTCCTTTAGATAAGAGACTTTTAAATAATTGCTTTCTAGCAATCAGCTTTTATTTGCCTTAATATCAGCTTTCAAGCAGTTATCTGTAACTAGTGTCCACAACCCTGTAACCCTAGTTCCAGATCTTCAGCCTAAGACTGCCCATGACGTCTGGGATGTTTTCAGCAAAATGGGCTTTTCTAATTGTCTCATCCTAACATGGCTTATTTTGTAGGGGTGATTATCAGGCACGCATTTCGTCTTGGCTTTCAGTGTTTGAACTAACTACAGCCTAGTTAGAAGCTATCTGAAATTGACAAAGCTATCTGTGTGGGTGTGGGTGTGGCTGTGGGAGTGGGAGTGTAGTAACTGCCTTTCATTCAATCAGTTCAGTATTGTGCCACATTGGTCATTGTTGCAGTATTGACTTAGAATCCTGACCACGTCCATTGCAGAATTCAGTCATCAGCTAAGAAGAGATTGCGCTTGCAGGAAGTCATTGTAAGGTTAAATCTTTCAGAAAGCTGTTTCTAAAAAGGGAAGTAGTATATAAGATATTTTTAATTTTTTCATTTTATAATTATAGTTACCTTTTTTTCTTATTTAGATAATTCTTTTCGTTCAAACAGGTTCATTAGGGAGCCAAACCACACCAGTCATGTCTTAAATATTGCATATTTTCAATTTTTTTCCAACTGATTTCAGCATATCCTCTTTTAGTCTCGTATCTCATTTTCTAGGAAACAGCAAATTTAGACAATATTAAGGTTTCCGTTGCTTACAAAATGATTGTTCCTTCACATTCTTAATCATGAACACTATCTGAAGCATCAAACATTATCATTTACAATAGAAACATTTTGAGCATAAAACCTTGCTCAAAAGTTCTCTAATGTTTCATCTAGTATTAAATGATTTCCCTCAGGAAAGTGGGAGAAGTGGTTTCATTGATTACAAAGCCATCTTTACATGCTTTATATATCTAGATCCATTTCTCTGAGGAAAAGGACATTCTCAGGTGATGTGTTTTTTTCATGCATTGGTATGCATTTTTAAAAGTAATGTATGTTTCTTCCATGATTTTTACCTTCTATAAGATCCCATGTGAAGATGTTGTGGCAAGGGCCGGGGATCTGGCTCAGCGGTGTAGTGCCTGCCTGGCAAGCATGAGGTCGTGAGTTTGATTTCGGGGGGTGGGGGAAGGGACAGGAAGTTGTGGCAATGCTGAATAAAAAGGCAAAGCTGCCAAATTTCTGTGGAATTCTTAACAGTTACAGCAAGATTTGTACCACTGGGTTGTGGCCATAGCCCATTTGGAAGGTGGTAGAATTGCAGGTCCTCAGATAGCTATAGCATTCATGTGATGTCATTTGCAGTGGAGGTGGGGGCCATAAAACAGGCTTCTCTTCTTGCTTTTGAAATACCTTGGCTTGGCATTCATTCCGACAGGATCTGCTCCTCATTGCAGCTGAGCCAAAAGACCACACGAAGGTCATGTTAGAGGCAACAAAGGAGAAGGAGAAATCACGTGGAAATTCCCCAGTTTTAATTTGTTCTCAGCCTAGAACTTTCATTTAAGTAAAACTAGCACCAGAGATTTTGAGGATGTCAAACCATACTTTTATCACTCTTTAGAAATCATTGCCTTTGCATGGAAAATTAAATTCAGGGACCACAGATAACTTTTAGCATGAATGTCTGATTTGAGGGGGCTAGGTCGATTTTACTTTTTTTAAAATTTGGATTTTTTTTTCTATCTTTAGTGTTTGTTTGGTCTTCTTTTGTTTTAAATTTTTAATTTCATCTAAGAAAAGCCTGAATGTGTGACAGTTGATTGAGGTGGTTTGGGGCTGCCTATGGATGCTGGTGGTGATAGATTTTAGCAATATCCAGTTTTTATCAGTTGCATTTGGTACAGAATTTAAGTAATGATAAAAATTATTGTCTTTGGAAAGCACAAAAGAAACCTGGAAAGGCAGTTTGGCTCAGGTAGGTATACATGGCATTGTGTGTAATTTGTAACGTCACAGCTGTCTGGAAGGAAACACAGCCAGTCCCAGCTACTACTTACATTCCCAAATAACTGAAAGCAAATAGCTTTTCACAGCCTTGCCTTACTCAGAGGCGCTTTTCTCTGTCCTGACCCTAGTTGTAGTTGAAATTAGAAATGATTTGTCTAGTAGAAATCAGTCCTTGACATAGCAAAGTTTGCTTTCATAACTGCAGTGAGAGAGGTCAGTTCACCAAGTCACTCCTGCATGTGCGTACTATATTATGTTCAGAAAAAAATATAGTTGTCTGAGTCCAAGGTATCTTGATTTTAAATTGAGAAGACTGTCAAGCAAGTTATATAACAACTAACAACATTGCACTTTCTGTATATGAAATCAATATTTAAATAACTTATTTTTCTCCATTGCTGTTCTTAAACATTGTAAGTAGCTGTAATATACCAGTACCAGTATGTTCTTGCAATTGCTTCAGCCCAAGAAAGCTGTGTATTGTTTTAAAAACTGTAAAAATTATTGTGATGATTCATTTAGCAAAAGGAAAGGTGGACGGAAGGGTTTTCCTATGTATCAAAACTTGTCTATAATTATGTCATCTATGTACTTAGAAAAAAAAGGAAATAAATTTCTTCAGTTGAATCTGCTTCTTTGGTTGTTCCTCAGGTATTTCAAAGATGGAGGAGTATAAATGAAGGGGAGAGTAAGACGTGTTATTAAGAAATGAAATATACTGTGAAATTGTAGTTGTATGTAGTTACGTTAGCCACATCAACACAACACACCATGTGACAAGCACCCAGATTCTCCTTGCCAATTTGTTGCATTTTTCCCCCCAGATATGCATCACTGAGTCATATAATCACAGCTTCTCAAACCAGAAAGATTTGTGAAAGTCATCTCTTCTCTAAGCCATCATTTTGAAATGAAGAATCTGAGGCCACCTAGGTGGCTGACTAACCCAACTCAAGTATTCTGCTAAGAGAAAAAAGGAAAAATGCAGGTTAGGATTTCTAGAAATTAGTCAACTCGACAGAAACGTATTTTCATTATTGGTATACCACAAGTGACACAAAGGCTCTTTTTGGTTGTTCTGGGGATCAAATCCAGGTCCTTATGCTTGCTAGGCAAGTGCTTTACCACTGAGCTACATTCTCAGTCCTCAAAGACACATTTTTATTGAGGTAAGAGTTATCATAAAAATATTAATATATTCACTTGGGACAAAACAAATCCACCTTTCCTTTGTTGCAGACTACCTTGTTCCTTTCTCTATCATAATGGCATTTATCTAGGTTCTTAGAAACGTTCATACATATTTACAAATCTAATCACATACATATTTTTCATACAGAAGTGGTAGCATATTACTATTTCCTCATCTGATTTGATAAAATATTTTGGAAATCCTTCCATGTTAACTTCCCTCTATTCTCTTAAAGGCTGAGTAGTATTCCATTATGCAAGTAATTTGTCTAACTTAATGAACACATAACTTTTTGCTGTTATAAAAAAGCTCTTATGAATAGCCTTACATATATGTCTTGTGGAATAGCTGTTTTGTGTGTTCTAAACTTCGAAAGAATATTTTAAACCCACTGGTGGATTTCATTAAAGGGAACTACTGGGGTAGGTTTCATCACTGTCTTCGTCCCCACATTCACAACTCATTTTGCAAATGGGCATATTGTATGTCTTAGAGTGAAGGTTCACCTCAAGTGTTCAGAGCCTACCATAAACCTCAACTTAAGTTTGTCTTGTGCTGACTCATACGACTTAATAGTTCAATTTAAAGAAGAGACATTTTTCTTAGCATTCTTAAGAAACCTTGATCGTATTTCTGATGTTCCTGTCTCCCTTCATAGATAGAGACCTGTGTTGCATTTACTAAAATGTTCTAAAAAATAGGCAGTTGATTAGGGAACATATAAAAGAGGAAGTAATCATTTGGTGATGATTTTTTAACCGTACAGCTCATTTTAGAGTTCTTACAATTGTAACTTTCTTTACCCTTGGCTGTGAGGAGCCTCTCATGGCAGGCTGCACATTACCTCACAGCCCAGCACTGTGTGTGTGTGTGTGTGTGTGGGTGCTTGTGAGAGAGAGGAAGAAAGCCAGTTTGGGTGTGTAGGTCTGGGTAACCCAGCAGGGACCATGGGTGCTGTTAGTTGGAAGTGTTCCAATCCCTCATACAGAGCACCTCCAAGAGCGCTACTTCAGAGAACACTGAAAAGGGAATTTAACTTTCACTGGGAATTTAACTTTCACTGCTATGGTTTGAATGTACCCCCAAAGTTCATGTGTTGAGAACTTAATCCCCAAATTTATGCATTAATGATATTTGGAGATACAGTTTTGGGGGGCTAGGTAGGATTAAATGAAATCATGTAAGGTGGGGACACAGTGGAATTAACGGTTTTACGGGAAGGACAGAGGGAGCTGACAGACTTGCTTTATCTTGCAGTTTGATGCCTTCCTCCATGTTTTGACGGGGACAAAAAGATCCACATCAGACACAGCCCCTCAATCTTGAACTTGCCAATCTTCAGAAATACGAAGAATGGATCTTTATAAATTACTCTGCCTGTAGTGTTATGTTAGAGCAACACAAAATGGATTGAGATGTCTTCTGTACATAAACCTTAACAAACACACTTGAAGGTCCTGATCCAAGCAAGCTTGAGTCAGGTATGGAAAGACTCCACGGCACTAGTGTGGGAGCCTCAGTCATTAAGAATATGTAATCTGATTAGGACTTACCATCCCCATTCATCCTCGGTTTACTTTTCCTAATAGTTGGATCATTACTACAGTTAAAACCATAGAAAACGGGTGTGTACAAAAGGCTGTGCAAATCAGAGGAGAAACTGAGTCTGGGGAGAGAAAAGGCCAGAAGAGGTAGTTATAAGCATGTATCATGTGCTAAGAGTACTAGACTGTTAACACAAAGTCCTGAAAAGCAGAA
>RJWT010047875.1:0-11231 GCA_004365215.1 Cuniculus paca | reverse complement strand
TACAAAGGGAAGAATTATTTGCTTAAGTAAATGAGAAAAGAAATAGCTTTAGGTCACATAAAATATTTGAAAAGAGAAGCAATTTATTTTTAACACAACAGTATTCATTTTCAAGTCAGAAAATAAGTGAAGCACTGTTATGAGATAAAAATATCACATATTCTTTACCTCAAATTTCACCTCCACAAGATAATTTAAAATGTCCCAGAAACTCTGCATTTTCCTTTTGTGAGGTTTCCAAAGTTGCCTCTCTTTTATGGTTTTCTTTTATCATCTGCCTTAGAATACAAGCTGGCTATGTTATTCTAAATAAATAATAATATACTAAGGTAATTTTTGTTGACAACTTGGAACCTTGAATCTAAAAAACAGGAATAAAATTAGAGGTGTTATTGTATGCAGAATTTACTTTCTAGTCTAGTAGGTGTAGAATAAAATGTGGAATAGTTAATTAACTGGACTGGGAAAAACTGTTGCATTTTTCTTTTTTAATGATTTGTTAGCTAAGATTAATTAAGAAAATCAACAAGTCTGCTAGCAACTGATAATTACTTGAATAAATAGATGACACAAATCTTTTCTAAAAATATAGGTTGCAAAAGAGAGAAAATCAGCTAAAGGATGCATAAATGTTTTTTCTAATGAATGTGACATATGGGAGAGAGACTGCATACACAAATTAAGTCAAGAAAGAGCAGTTATTCAATTTAACCAAAACCAAATGCCAATGTGGATGATTTAGACAACCCCAAATTTCTCTGTACTTTAAATAACTGGATCTTTCCATTGGTCTGAATTATTCAGATGATTGCTTTAACTGTCTTCTTATTCTGCTTGTGGGGATAAGCATAGGGTATGTTTTCCATCTCATGCAGGTGAGCTGCTATGGTTTGTGTCTAGGTGGACCCCAAGCCTCATGCAGTCATGGAGGCAGCTGAGTCTAGCATTTATGATTGGTTCATTGTCTAGCACTGGGATTGGTGGCATGAGTGCTGCACCCGCCCAGGGGCAGAGCTGACATACAATATAAGGGAGGGAAGAAAGCATGTTTTACCTTTTTTTTTGCCCTTTCACTCTTGTTGCTTGCAGCCACCATGAACAGCTGCCCCACAGCCCCACCACCCTGCCTTGGAGTCAGCAGAGTATGGACTGAAACATCTGAAAACTGTAATAAATAAAGCTTTCCTTTCTTCATGTTGGGTGTCAGGTATTTTGTCTCAACAATGAGAGAAAAGTAACTGAGACAAAAATTGGTACTGAGGGAGTGGGATCATTGCTGTTATGTTCCTGGCCACATGGCTTAAGAGCCTTGGGAATTAATTTGGAAAGATTTTTGAGAGACTGGCCAAAAAGACAGCCCTTTTATGCTGTAAACTATATTGGAGACTGTTTTGAGCCTGGAAAATCAGAGATGCTGCCAGTTAAGACAAAGCTCAGGAGGCTTCTATTGAGGAAGACTGCCTTGGCTGCTGGATCCCAGGTAGACATTTTGTTTGCATTTAGAGATATTACCCAGGTGGCAGAAAGATTTCAGTGCAGTCTACTGTTGGGATGGTAGAATGGTTACTTCTGAGAGCTTTTGACCAGGTCTGTGTTGGAGATTTAGAGCAAAGAGCCAGTAGAGTAATTTAAAACATTTGGCCAGAAAGAAGGCTCCAGTGGAACTGTGGGTTGCAAAGAAGAAACAGGAGAATATAGTTGTTTAGAAGAATGGAACAATGGAAAAATGAACTAAAGTCTTTCACCTGAAGGGAAGAATATATTTGAATTGCAGGAGGTCCTGGTTGTTTAGTCTTGCCATGCCATGCTAAAAATTTAATGGGAAGTAAGGGCTGTTATTGTAATAGTTCTTTTAATTTGATTTTAATGTTTTTATATGTTTGTAACCACGTTAATTAATCAAAGTATTGTGTTTTAATGTTGAAACTTGATCACCCTTTGAATATTTTGTTTTTGGTGCAGGAATAAGTGTAATAAGAATTGTATATATGTAATTGTTGTATTAATGTAACTCTGAATAGACATGTTAACTTTCACAAATCTGCCACTAAAGACTATAGTTTAAGGAAATGTGTATGATTATCAAGTTGACCAGGGGTGGATTATTATGGATTAAAAACTGGTGGTCAACTTAACACCAGCTGAATTAAATCAGTATGGTGCTGAGTACAGATGGCCCACCTAAGGAAAGTTGCCAGCATAAAAAGAGATGTGGAGAAGAAGAGAGGGGTGTTGTGGGTTTTCCTAAGTGTTGCTGTTTTGAGCCATTGGTTCTCCTGGAGGAGCTTGTCATGGCTAGCTTCTCCAATATGAATTTGGCCATTATCATCAGAGGAGCTCAGGACCTTGTCACTGAGGGTGGCTATGGTTCACTTTGGGGGAGCTCTGCTCTTTACATTGAGCATTGCTTCCTGGCTCTGGAGGGGAAGATGTGTGCTGTTTAATCTCCAGGACAAGCTTGTCACGCTGGCTTCCTGACATGTACTTGACTGTTCTCATTATCAGAGGAGCTCGGCACCTCATTGAGGCTGAGGATGGCTGTGGTACTTTTCAGGGCAGCCCTGGTCCTTATTTTGAGTGTGACTTCTTGGCTCCAGGGTAGAAACCTCAACATACTGGCACAGATTCATCACCCCGCTGGCATAGACTTTTTAGCTTCCACCACTGACCTTTAGGCCTTCCCAGCACCAATCCCTAAACAGACTTGCATGAATTATTGTTGTGGGCTCTAGGCCTCCAGGTGGACTCATGGGAGGCATTGTCATGGGCTCCAGGGTTTCAGATGGACTTATATAGGACCTTGCTGTGGAATCCAGGCCCTTGGCTGAATTTTCCAGGTCTTTAGTGTTGTGCATGGATTTCCTGCACTTTCTTGTATTTAACTCTGGGTGACCATCATAAAATAGTATTATAAATTCTGTGTCCTGTACATAATTGTTCTCCCTGAAACCCCTGACTATGACATGAGCTAAAGCAAAACTATGTAGTAAATCCCTGTTGAGCAGATCTGAACTTTCCTATAGCATTAGATGTTACTTAATGACTACCTTTCTGTATCTCAGTAGTGGAATATGTAAAAGATACTAGTCATGAGTTTCAGGCAATGGAAAATATGTTGGTGTACTTGTCTGCATAGTTCAAATTATGAACCACCCTATCAGTTTAATTTATTCAAGCACAGTTTGGACCATCTTTGGGCAGGGCCATTGTAAAGAAAGACCTGAAGTTAAGAACCTACAAGGATTAATTAATTGAGGTTCTTTTCAAGTTTATGAAATCTCAAAAATGTATTTCCAAGAATTAATTGGATTTTGTGAGGTTAAACATAATCATTTGATAGCCTTCCTTTCCATGGGCGTGGTCAGTAAATGCATCCTGAAGAAAATGGAAGTAGGTATCCATTCCATTTTGATTCCTGCTATGTGTATTTAGGTGAAAATTCTGGTAAGGAGATGATTCTTTGACAAAAAACGTGAAACTCCTCTGAGAGTAGAGTTGAACTAATGAAGCAAATGGATTTCACTGCGTTGACCATTGTTTCCAGAACAGCTGCAGAGGCTTATTTGTGTAAGAGTGGGGCCACACTGCAGTCCAGTTACCATTTTGGAAAAGTCAAACTAAATTTTAAACTAAAAAGAAATGTAAAAATTGAAGTTAAATATGTTGATACTTAATAAACTTATATATCTAAATTTAAGTGTAGTCTCGGTGGGCAAAAAACATTTAAAATGTTTAAATATCACATTGTTTCTCTGGTGTGAGAAATTGAAAGGGTAAATGAGGACCAAAATGTATAACAGATACTGGGAAATAGGAAGAAAATACTCAGATGGGAAGGAGAAGAAGGAATGGGGGAGGGGTGAAGGAAGGGAAAAGAAAAAGAATAGAAGGAAGAAAATGGAAACAAAGCTTTTGTCAATAAAGAGGGGAAGAGAGGTTTAAGGGAGGTGAGGAGTTCAGGGAAAAAAGAATCAAGAAATATGTACAGGTACAGACTTCCTCAAATGAATGTGATCATTATATATGTCTACAATGACCAATAAAAATTGATAATAAAAACATTTGAAACATGAAATTTATGAGAAAAGAGAAAACTGTGTCTTTAACATTTAAAGAAATTGGAATTACTGATTTAGTTACATGCCTTGTTTTTCTCAGAGAAGACAACAGAGATCTGAATAGTAAATTGGTTTACCTATGGTCACAGAGATCTGCAGTGATAGTGCTGGATTAGATGCAAAATCTAGAGATTTCTAGTGAGCAAGAAACTCACATATTAACAACCTGTTAATACGTGAAAAAGAAATATCAAATTTAATTATTATTACTAATAAGTTTAATAATAAAAAAGAATTGGTTTCAGTATCCTGGGAACTTGGTCCTTTTACCTGATGTTTCAGCCTCTGAAGGGGTTGCAATGTGGCTGACACGGCATCCCTGGTCAGCTGTTTCGAGCCATGATACATAGCTGATTCTGGAACTGCCAAAAGAGTCTGGATGCCATTACTATAACTGCCTTCTGATAGCCAAACAATGCTGATAAGACCAGGAGATAGAAAATACCCTCTGCTACCACCTGCCAGTCTCCCTGTTGAGTCTCCCATTGGTAAAGCTTACCAGGAAGACATGATCAGGGAAACGGGGGTTATGTGGTTTCCAAAACCTACACCTCCACTCTCACAGGTTACATAAGGGTAGGCTTAAGGCTGGGACAAATAGGTAAATAACCTTTTCATGTGTCCCTGATTTTAAGGTGTGTCATTATTTTATCTACTACTGAAAAGGAGAAACTCACAAGCTATAGTATAATGTTAAGCATCTCAGAACTTTACCACAAATCATCACACTCCATGTCATCAAAGTGTTGTGAAGTAGTATTTCTTAGCATACTTTGCTCTTCTCTGTTGGCTTTTTTTCCTTCCAGTAGCAGATACCCATTTTGCAAGTTTTTATACTGGTACTTTCATGATTTCACCAGTTGATATCCATTAATGATTTTAGACAACAACCAGTGGTATGTGTTAAGTGTGTCTCCTGGAATTCATATGCTGAAGCACTAATCCCCAGAATCTCACAGTGTGACTCTACTTGGAGATGGGGCCTAGATAGAGAGGATGAAGTGAAAGTGAGGTGGTAAGAGTGTGCTCTAATCCAGTCTGACTGGAGCCTGTATAAGAAGAAGATATTTGGCCACAGAAGGAAAAGTGGAAAGGGACAAACTTAGAAATTGTTCATCTGTGAGTCAAGCAGAGAACTTTTAGGTGAAATTAACCCTGGCAGCATCTTGACCCTTTCCAGACTCTGGAATTGTGAGAAAATAAATGTCTGTTTTCTATGCCAGCCAATCTGGGGTATCTCATCCTGGCAGCATTAGCAAACTGCTGTAGGCTGGAAGACGCTTGAAACTTAAGACATGAAAAACCAACAAGTTACACAATTCTAGGAAGGTCCAGCACTGTGAACCTCTCTGACAAGATTCACAGCTCAGTAGGCAATCAGAGCTGCAGTATAACTGTAGGCCAGTCAGAGTAAGAGGCAATCTAACTTCTGAGATCTAAAATGTTAAAGAAAAGTGTATATTTAATTAGTGAAATACAATCATTCTTCCAGTTTTTCACCTTTTATGTACCACAATTCCATATCAGGTCTATTTTTCCTCATTTCTGCTTTTCACTTTTATAAACACTTAACATTTAGTGAATTTTAAATGCAAGTGTTTATGTGAATTCAAAAGCTATATTCTTTATATAGCCATTGACTCTAGAATCCAAATAAAGAAACAGGTGTGGTGGCCCGCACTTGTAATTCCAGCCCTTGGGAGGCTGAGGCAGGAGGATGGCCATGAGTTCAAGCCCAGTGTAGGCTATATAGTGAATTCAAGGCCAGTCTGAAATACATAGTGAGACCCTGTCTCAAAAAAGCAAGAAAGCAAAAACCAAAAATCCAGGGGGCCGGGGATTTAGCTCAGCGGCATAAGTGGCTGCCTGGCAAGTGCGAGGTCTTGAGTTCGATCCCCAGCACAAACAAACAAACAAAAAACAAAAATCCAAATAAGAGAAAATAAATAGTTTAGTATTGAAATGAAAACTAAAAGCAACTGTGTAGGTGAAATTTAATATATAAATCCAGAATACTCTTTCCATAGAAAAAGTTAGTCTGTGCAAATTAATGAATTCTAATGATGTCAGCTGAGGAGAAGCAATGGCTGAGAGCAGGAAAAAATATTGCAAAGGCCCAATCCACAGTCTGACCCAATTTCTACTGGGGCTGAAAGAAGGATCCAGTGGGGAGTTCTACTTAGTAGCATACAGAAGTTTATGTTGTGTTTTTTTCCCCAGAAGTTCAAATTTTATCATTTAAAATGACCATGAGGGGCCGGGGATTTAGTTCAGTGGCTCAAGTGCTTGCCTGATAAGTGCGAGGTCCTAAGTTCAATCCTCAGTACCAAATAAATAAATAAAATGACCATGGAAAATAAATGATTTTGCCATATCAACATTGTTTATGAGCATATACATTTTATATTTGTTTCATTTAACTCCCAACTCTTCGTCTCTTCTTTGTGCTGTATACTTTCGTAGGCCCCTAGATAAAAAAACAAAACAAAACAAAACAAAAAAAACATGCTTTTAAAAATATAAGCAAGTCAACAGAATATTATGGCATCATTATAGAGAATGATAATCTTTAAGCCACGGATTTCAGCTTCTAACAACTGGAAGATAATGAATAATTTTCTTCTGCACAGTTACATTGGGATGAAATGAGCCTCTTTACAAATGCTGAGTTGAGCCCAAACTATAATTAAACAATTATCTTTGGTTTTCAGCTCTGACTTTTTTCTTTGTCTTCTGGATTCTGCTTGAAAAGGATTATTTTCAGATGTATTCAGTCCTTGGTCTTGGTGCCCAAAACACCATCACCTTTTAGCTTCTTTATGCTTTCAACTTATTCAGATCCTGGGGGACAGAAACTTCTGTGTCTAAGTAAAAGAAAATATGAGCTAAACTAGCTTTAACAATTAGTAGGATGAATTGACTCACAAAAAAGTGTAGAAGTGGGTCAAATTTCGGGCATGGTACATTTATGGCTCAACTCTTTTATTTTGTGATCTTCTACTCTTGGCTTTCCTGGGTTAATTTTCCATAATCTCCTGGGCATAAGATGGAGAGTGTAGTTTTTTACTAAGCAAAATCTTTGTGTGCTATGCATACTGGACTACCACAAAGCAAATCTTTGTTCTGAGATAATGAAATACATAGTTGGTTTGTCTGGAAAATTAAATTTGACAAAGTAGGGATTTCGTTTACTGGTTTGCTCGGTCAAATCCTGCTGTAGAGAGTTGAGCTTAGCAGAGTAGAATAGACATTGAAGAGCAAATCACAGCATACTCTGTAAACTCAAGATTATTTTACTTTTCTCTTTGTATGTTTTTTCCTGAACTCTGCATTTTACTCCTGATTTTTTTTTCATGCAATTAACACTTTAAATTTCTCTTTAATTTGCATTCACTAAATTTTTTGGCACTGAGACCTGGGAATGATGAAGAGCATCCAGTCTGAGAGTCTTTCATCCCAATCAAATGTGACCTGCTGATCCTGGACAATGGCATTTTAGTCTGGTTACTGTGTGTCTTGTTTTTACTGAAAAATGCCTCCTTATTCTAGTCAACTGAGCACAAAAAGAATGAGGAAAGCAAAAGTGAGCTCTCACAGTTCTCTTGCTTTCTAGATATAGGGAGAGTGGGAGATATGATAATCATATCCTGGCAGCCTGGAAATCCTTAAATACCTGGTTCTGTCTTACCGAGTCAGGGAAATTTTATCAATAATGCCAAACAGCTGTGAGTGAGAAAGACAGACTACAACCTCAGGGTGTCTGAGAGAAAGAGGCAAGGGTGTACTCCTTTCACATTCAATTAAAATCAAGTAAAGTCAAAATTGTTAAGAATGGCCAAGAAGTCATGGGTTATGCTAGGAAACAAATATAATACTATAATGCTATCAAATTATATTATGCAGTGCCAATTGTATTCTCAGAATTTAAATACAGCATTTGTTCTTAAAAATTATAGCATCATTATCATGTCATATCTATTATCTTGTATCTTAAGTCTGGCAGGCTTTGACTAGTTGGGCACCATGCTTTTAAGGGCCTAATGTAAACCTTCTAAGTAGAGTATTATTTATATATAAACACATTTAATACATGCATTGCTATGCTTTATTACAAACATTACCAACCATCTTGTTTTTGGAGTCAAGACTCAGTGAAACCAAGATTCACTCATTTTAACTTAGTGTTTTTAAAGTCAGAATAATACATGTGTATAATTTCATTTTATTTTTTATTTTTTTATTTTGAAGAGAATAAAACAAATACAAAAAAAAACCCCAGAATATTCAATCAAAACAAAACAAAGAATGTGATACAAGACTTCTAAACAAAATAAAAACAACCAACAATGGGTGCCATGTTGCCCCTTGCTATCTTCAAAATAACTTCCCATACCATCAGGCATAATAAAATCAAACACAGCAGAACAGAATAAAATCAATCAAAACAAAACAGTGAAAGCAATACAGGGCTTCAAAACAAGACAGTTGAAATACTACAGTGGCTACCATAATGCATCTTGTTATCTTCAAAGTAGCTGTTTATATCATCAGACATAATAAAAACAAAACAAAATAGAATAGTCTATCAAAACAAAACAATGAACATAATACAAGACTTTAAAACAAGATGAAAGGAAATCAATAATGGTTACCATAATGCCTCTTGTTATCTTCAGAATAACTGCCCATACCATCAGGCATAATAAAATCAAATAAAATAGAATAGAATAAAACCAGTCAAAAGAAAACAATGAAAGCAATACCGGACTTCAAACAAGACTATGGGAATACAACAGAGGTTACTATGATGCATCTTATCTTCAAAGTAGCTGCTTATACCATCACACATAACAAAATCAAACAAAACAAAATAGAGTAAAATCAATCAAAAGAAAACAAGTAAAGCAATAAAGGCTTTGGAACAAGATAATAGGAAATCAATAATGGCTGCTATAATCCATTTTGCTATTTTTGCAATAGCTGTCCATGCCATGAAATATAAAAAATCAAACATAACTAAACAATAAAACCAAGCAAAACAGAACTATGAGAACAATATAGGGCTTCAAAACAGAATAATATAGTAACAATGGTCATTGCCTTCCCCCTGGAGACATCTCCTCCCCTTTCACCTTCACAACCTCTATTTTGTATTTTGGATCCCACTAATTTCCCCACTTTCTTATACTAGGGAGAGAATACAATGTTCACCCATGTGACTCTGAACCTTTTCACCCATCAGCATGCTCTCAAGTTGTATCCATTTACCTACAGGAGTCTCAAGGTTATCTTTCTTTATAGCTGAGTAGCTTTCCATTGTATAGAAATGCCATATCTTTCCTTTCCATTCTGCAGCTGATGGGCAAGTTACCCCTACTGTTTTTTTCTGGTTCCCTGTCACATAGAGCATTGTTTTCCTTCCTTTGACTTTTAATCTATGAAGTCCCTTTTGAGTTAAATGTGTTTGTTGGATAAAGCATATTGGTGGATCTTGTCTTCTGATTCACTCTCCCTGTGTTTCTTTTTATTGGTGAATTGAAGCCATCTACCTTAATGGTTATGGCCAACATGCACTGGCTCATCTCTGCCTTGCTATTTTTCTGCCATTGGCTGTGCACTTTTCCCCTCCATTCTATTGTCTCTCCCACTTGGCGATCCACTTCTGCGGCTGTTCCTGGAACCATGGTCTTTTTTTATCGCTTTCTAGAATGTCCTTCAGTATTCTTTGTAGTGTTGGTTTGGTAGTCATGAATTCCTTCAGTTGTTCTTTGTCATGGAAGTATCTTGTTTCTCCATTAATTTTGAAAGATAGTTTTATAGGGTACATCAATCTGGGTTGGAGGTTTTCTTTCAGGACTTGAAATATTTCACTCCAAGCTCTTCTTGACTAGATAGTTTGTGTTGAGAAGTCTGTTGTAGTTCTGATGGGTTTTTCCTTATATGTGACCTGTTTCTTTTCTTAAACAGCTTTTAATATTCTGTTCTTGTGTTGAATTTCTGGGATCTTGATTATTATATGTCTGGGGGTAGATTTACTTAGGTTATGGCTAGCTGGAGTTCTATATGCCTCACTTATCTGAATAGCACATCTTTCTCCCATGTTTGGGAAGTTTTCTGCTAGTACTTCTGTAAATAGAATTTAATGTCTTTTGTGTTGACCCCTGCTTCTTCATTGATACCTATCACTCTTAAATTATTTTGTTTCACATCATCTTGCAGTCATTCAATTGTTATTTCCTGGTTCCTCTTTATTTTTAAGATGTCTTTCCTTTCCTGATCACAAGCTGCATGTCTGTCTTCAAGGTCTGAAAGTCTATCTTAAGTTTCTTTCAAGTGATTTTTCCAGCTTTCAATGGAGATTTTAATTTCCTGGGTATCTCTTTGAATCTGTTTCATGCATTTGAAATCTCTCTTACATTGTTAGTTTGTGGTTTTCCTCATTTTCCTTTGCTCCTCTATTTTTTTATATATGTCTTCTTTAGAGAAGCTTAGCAATTCTTTTATTATATTTTTCATTTCTTCTTTTACCTGAGATAGTATTTCTGTTCTAATTTCTTTTATAGCCTCATGGAGTTGTCTCTTTACTTCAGTTGCCATCACTGCAGAAACTTCAGGTGTGTGACTCTCAATCTCTTCCACATTTTCATCTCCTGGACTTGCTCTGCTTGGGTTGGGGTCCACAGACTGTCTTTTGTTTCTTTGTCTTGACATTTTTTGGGTTCTTCCAAACAAGCATGTAGTGGGGTTCTGGGAACCTTCCACATTGGCTACAATTTCTCTGGAGCATGACTGTTTGGTTTTCCTGGCCAGTGCTGGCTAAAGGTATCCAATGGTGGCCACTGGATGCTCTAGTGGAGGGACTGCCTCTGTTTTTCCCAGCCCTTACTGGTTACCTGGGGCAGAAGCATCCTGAAGGCTGCTGGAATGCATGCAGAGCAGGGCCTCCCATGTGTGTAATTTTAAAATAAAACAGTATCACAAATCAGTCAAATAGATGCCTTCAAATCTTCCTATGCACACTTCTACATCTAACTTGCATCAATTCTTACAGATTTTCTTTCAGTATTTACCCACTTATTTAATATAATCATGCAGCTACTTTTTGAGTTTTTA
>RJWT010047874.1:0-11240 GCA_004365215.1 Cuniculus paca | reverse complement strand
TTGTCAAACGCAACTAAATTAAAATACATTTTGAAATGTTTATAGTCATTTTTAGACGAGAAGAAATATTTGCCTCAATCCAAATACTCAGTGTTTTTGCTGTATTTCTTTAAATCATCCCTCAGTTTTTAATGGCCATACATGCTAACGACTGTCAAAATATATTATCCATGCTGCTAATTCAATGAGTCAAAACACAGTTTAAAAAAATCTTGAACAGCTACAATGAAATAAATTTTTCCCAATATTAACACATAGGGAGGAAAAAGACAGTCATTTCAGCTTTTCCAAAAACTAAGACCGTCTTCTCATATTTTTCCTTTGTTTCTTTATTTTTGTACACACTTTAAAATTTTTTTAGCCTTTCAAACCTACAAAATACGTTTAAATCTAAAAATTAGGGAAAACATAAAACCAAAATTCAAATAATAAAATGGTTTATAAATTATTTAAACTGGGTGTAGTGGTGCATATCTGTAGTCCCAGCACTTGGGAGGCTAAGGTAGGAGGATCACTGTGAGTTCAAGGTCAGCCTGGGTTACATAGTGAGTTCAAGACCAGCCTGAACTATATAGTAAAACCCTATCTCAAAAAACCAACTAAAAAAATTACTTAAAGAAACGAAAAGTCAATTCTTTGTGAAACGTAGCTATGGTTATAAATAACAATGGAGTATAGTATTTATACTTAATTAGAAAGGGACAGTTATTTCTATAACTACAAAACTATCAGAACACTTTGAATGTGGTCCCACTAGACAAAGGAGTCTTGAGGAAATAAAGACAGGAACCCATAATGACCCTTTATTAGTATAATGACCATTTATTGAGTGACTACAGGTTAAGCTCGTCATAAACATTATTTCACTTAAGCTTCACAGCCACCAGTAGAAAGTTTTAAATAAGGTTTGATGAAGTTGTCATTTATCACATCACGTAAGTGGTAAAATGACTAGAAGAAAGGTCTGGATCCAAAGTCTGAGCACGTAACTGCTACCTTCACCTGTATGGTATAGTATAATTAAGAAGGGCTGCAGGCAAAAAGAAATACTTGAAATCTGAAACCCTTATTTGCTGACATGTACTCAGTGCCTAACACAGTATCAAACATATAACAGAACCTCAATAATCATTTCTTGTTTGATTTGCCAAGAAGTTAGTATTGCCCTTGTGAAATAATTAAGCACCTAATAAACAGAATTAATGATGACAACAAAAATGATGTATGAGAAGGGGAAAAAATCAATCCCCTGAGATTTGATCATCACAGAAGTCACAGCTGAGTTTAAAAAGCTTGTAAAATCACAGAGAATAACACTTCGCATCCTGGAAAAACCAACAGGGAAAGAAAATTTATAAATTACATTAAAAACATTTTCCATGCTAAGAACACTTTGCCACAAGTATACAAACCCAAACCTTTTGTATTTCACTTTGGATTCATTCACCTTTTAGTAAAATGTATTAGTGCTATTAAATGTGTGTGTGTATACATATATGCCTGTATCATCAGAAATTTGTTACAATCCTATCCTTTATTTCCAATTTTTCATTCATTTTTCAATTTATTTCCCTTTTAAAATATATTAATGGTAAGCCATTTTTAATTAAAAGCTAAAAGAATGAAACATCTTTTTATGACTTCTGCCTATAATGACACCAAAACTAAGAATTTCACGAAGATAAAATAAAGTAATATAACTATATTGAAGCTATAACTTAGTGAGTACTAGTTATGTATCAGAGGCTTTCATGTATTATCCTTAAACCTTAAAATAATCTCGTAAATTAGTTAATATTCACATTTTCCATGTGCAAAAGTAAGCTTGAAGAAGCTAAGTAATTAAGAAGTTCAGGCATACAATCCATATTAAGTGTCAACACTGTGATTTAAACCTGGGTCAACCTGACTCCAACGCTTTCCATTTTCCCAGTTGCTTCAAACTACCTGTGAACTGGACATATGTAGCTTTATGTGGCTTTAACTGTACCATATACTATAAAGTATACAATGATCTGGTAAAACAAGATGGATTAATATATACATACGCTGCCCGATACCCATAGAGACAAAAAATAAATATGAGGGAAATCTGAAAGACTAGAAAAACAGCACGGGTAAAATGGCAAAACTGGGTCATAGGCATCATATGGTTTTCATAAAATTTTGGTTTATATGATCTTTATGTCTTAGCCCTATCACAGGAATTATTTTAAGATTAGCGTGATGTCATTTTTTAATATATCACATCTTTTGAAACTAATGTTTACTTTTTCAAAAAAGTAAATTTAACACATGTTCATTGTAAAAAATCTGAAAAGGGCAGAAATTGTTCACCAAACCATTAATAGCTCTATTTAAAAACCATCAAAATTTGCCTCTTTATGTAATACACATGTATGAATATACTTTTAACAGAATTAAATTATAAGTAGTCTCCCTCTGCTTCTTTTAACTTAACATTGAGTTTAGTTTTCTGCATATTATCAACTATTCTTCAGAAAGTTTTTAGTTACTGCACAATGTTTTATAGTATAAATAATTTAACAATTATAATTTAACAATTGTTTTACTGTTCAATCAATTATCTTTCAATCAATTATCTTGCCATAGGAGGAGCACTGAATACCCTTATATAAAATCTTTATATTTTATATATAAAAGTAGGTATTTCCTTAGACTACCTCATATTTTAATTAACATTTTAAAATCGATAGACATACAGTTTTTTCTTCTTTTTCTTTGGTACCAGTAATTGAACTTAGCACCTTGAGCTTGCCAGGCAGGCGCTATGCCACTATACCTCCAGATCTAGACATGTTTTTGTATCTGATTTTTCATTTTCAGTTTCACTTGCAACTATTTTTTGTGTGTGTGGAGTAGTTTGACTTTTTACGCATTTATGTTTTGCTTAAGACTATTACAATACTTAGACGTATGCACACACATAATACACTTTACCAAATACACTTTTGACTATAGAAACAAGTAACGATAGAAACAAGCATCCACACTTACATGGATTTATTCTTTCATGTTATAAGCAAGCAAGAATACATGACATGGAATCATTGTCGTACACTGTTCTTATTAATAGATATGGTTGCTTTTGTTGATGTGCTTGCTTTTTGACTGCGCTTGGCACTTATCAAGAAGGTAAGAATTCTTATATACTCATATATTGATGTGTTCATATATATATATATCATCATGTAATGATAAATTACGAAAAAGTTTAAGAGCCATCATGGGACTGAAGAAGCTGTAGTGTCAAACAAGTGCATTCTTTTTTTCTTTTTTTAATTAAGTTCATTGGTACATGTTAGGTAATCATAATTATCACATTCATCATATATGACATAACATGATTCTTTTTTTCCCATTTCCATACCTCCCTTCAACTTCTCTTCCGCTCTTTATTTACAAAAGCTTTTGGCATGTGCCTGTAATCCCAGCATTCAGGATGCTGAGACAAGAGAATCGCTATGAGTTAGAGGCCAGCCTGAACTACATAGCGAGACCCTGTCTCAAAACAAAACAAAACAAAACAAAACAAAACCAAACCCAAAAAAAAACTTTGTTCCTATTTTATCCTTTGTTTCTCACTTTTTCTTTCCCTTTCTATCCTTGTTCTGTCCCCCCTCATTAGTTCCTCTCCCCATTTGAACATTTTCTTGCTGTTTCACAATATATGTTACACATTTTGTTCCATATTTACACTTTCGATTTCTCTCACCAGAGAAACAGGGTAGTATTTACAAGTGTCCAATTTATTTCACTTGAGTATGGTCTCAAAGTACATCCATTTAGCTAGAAATGTCTCAAGTTTATCCTTCTTTATGGCAGAGTAGTCAAAAAAGTGCATTCCTAAGCAATTCAATATACTTTTTCTGAAAGTTCCCCACAAACTTGTAATCCTCCTGTCTCAGTCTCCTGAGTAGATGGGATTACAAGAGTGTGCCAACATGGGAGGCTAAAAATATGACATCACAAGAATAATTTTCTCTAATGTTTCAAGTAAAGTAGATTAGGCCTTTTTTAAAATAAGTGAAATATGTAAACTAAGATATATTTTGAAAAATAATATTTTAAAAGTCTTTAGATTTTCATTTTGTATCATTTTTATGAGAGATGTCTGTAGATTGCTTTGTTTCAGAAAAAGGATATAGCACTGTTACTTTTATCAAGCTAGTCAGCTATAAAAACACATTAAACAACTTTCATATATTTAACATTTACTAAAATAATATTTTGTTATTAATGATAAATACATGATTAACAAGAATAAAAAGTAACCAGCCTCTTTTCATTTTATGCATGCATGATTCAAATTGCTCAATTATGGAGAATACTTAAGTATTTATCAATAAATAAATATTCAAAGTATATGGTTAGTTATACAAAAGTTAAACAGTAAATATTTTGGTCTAATAAGTTCCTAACCAGAAATAAATAGGCTCTGCAGATTTATTAAATTATCCAACTACTTCTGCAAGACATATGGAAAGTTAAATTTGTGTGCGTGACTTGAAACAAATGTACTTTGTGTGTGTGTGTGTGTGTGTGTGTGATTCTAAAAAGTCAGGAAACTCTGAAGTTGCTCTAAATCTATATTTGAATTATTTACTTTTAACATATTATTAATTTTCCTTAAAATATATTACTCTCATATTTCAAACTGAAACACAAAAACTTTCTAGTTACTTTCAGAGAAAAGTAACTGTCTGGCATTCAGTTGGAATATTTATTTATGGTCATCTTGGCTACATTTTTATAGCAGTGTTTACTTCTATTTACCATAGTAATATTTTGAAGACAGGCTAGAGTAGTTCATCAAACCTCTGCACTAATATTCCCAAATTTTTTCACATATATCACTATTTTAAGTGGCTTGGAAAGCATACTTTTTATAACCTCAGAGTAATCATCAGCATTTCTGAAAATTATTCGAAATGATGTATAAATTTTAAGTAAGTAATTTCTCAAATGCTTCTGAATGCTAATGTCTATTTTTTTATGAAATTCATCTTCCTTGACACACAAAAACAGTTTGCGGGAGAGAAACACAGGGGCTGACAAGATGAAGATCATAGACTTTAGAATTACCCGGTCATATCTGTAACAGATCACAAACACGTTAAAAAATTTTCTCCCTGCAAAGACCTATGAGTAAAGATAGACTCCAGAATATATTTAAGTCAGTGATTTATAACATTAACTGTGGCAACCTTTCACTTTAATCTCAGAGAAAACATCTCTATCATTATCAGATGTCAACTTACTAATTGCACAAAACAGGTTTTTGAATCAAATGCAGGTTTCCATTGGCAATGAATATATGACTATCTCCATACAAAGGAGAAATATTTCCTCTCAACAAGCTAAAACAATAAGTGGTATTTGAACTGCTGGTTGAAAGGTAGAGGCACTGGTAATCATTATTTCCCCTTGTTTGTTCAGGCCCTTCCAACAAAACAAACAACCTTTTTGTGATTGGATTGACATGGTGTTAACAATGCATTTAATGCCCAAATCAGTATGAATACAGGTAAAGCTTTCACTAATACCAGTACCAGGATGTTAAAGCCACCTATTTTCTAAGCAGCCAAAAAAAAAAAAAAAATGGACGGAGCTTCTCCTCCTTTGGCAAATAAGGCAGCATGCTAGTATTCACCAAGACACATCATATAAAAACCTCTGTACAATTCTCCAGGCCGTATGTTAACACTCAATACTATACCTGCTGTCTTTTCAGCAATTTTAGCTTCCACTGTTTTTTCTTGGAGTTCCAGCTTAAGCTTTAATTTTTTCTGTTCTTTATTTTCTCTAGTCAGTTTTTCTTGAAGCTAAAATACGTTGAAGATATGTTAATTTTATTTGGCAAATGTCTTCTACAAATACAGTTAATTCCAAAGTAAAATGTTGTTTCTTCCTAAACCTTTGTGTAACTGCTCTGTAATATTACATTTAGCTGCCTAAATATATTAAATTCAAGTGAAAAAAACTAAAATTGTAAACTATTTTATAAAACAAAGGATATTTTTAATGATAAGGAGATTTTTTATAAAAACAAATTTATAAAGACATTATTAAAAATACTGCAAAAGCAATCATATCTATTCTCTTGTTTTAAAGCAAAACATTAGAAGGCATTCTCCTAATAAAATAACTGATAGCATGTTTTACAGCTTCTCTTAGTAATTCCAATATTTTGAAACAAAATGAATAAAGATAATCATCTTAATATCTGATACAAATCTTCTTTTGTGAATGTTTTCTCATCATATTCCATTTAAATTGACACTGGCATCTGACTCATAATTGGCATGTAATAACTGCTAAATGGAAGTACAGAAAATGTCTCATGCTTTCATACAGAATGCTTCCAATTTTTTTTAATTCCTTTCTAGGCTTTTATCATTTGCTTTGTTTTTCTTCAGACATGATCAACATTCCTAACATCAAGTTTCATTTTGAATACATCAAACAGTAAGAACAATAAAATCAGGAAAAATAGAATATTAAAATGAGAAAAGTATGTAGAGTTTGTTTTTTAAAAGGAAGGCATAGAAAATGGACATTATTTAATAATATTACTTAGGGCTCAGAGGAACGTAATCAGAATGAGAATTGGAAGAGAAAAATAAAACATAATATGACAAACAGAATTGTATAAAATGCAACTGTATATAAAGCAAGCTAAATGACAATATCATCAAGGCTTACTACTTTAACATTCAATTTCATTTACTGTATTCTGGAGGTGAAATACAGGACACAATAAAAAAAAGTTAAGAAAGTGCTAATAAAAAAAATTTAATAAAGTAACATAAAACCAATGCCTACTATTTCTCATTTTTCATAATGTTGAAGTAAAGATTTACAACAGCAAAACCTGATTGAGCCTTTTTTGTTTTGTTTTGTAGGTACTTTAATACATAATACCATAGGTTTACAAAAAAAAAAAAGTGACAATACAGATTAGCAAGGGAGGAAACCAAAAAACATTATTTTCACAGCCAATTATTTAGGTCAATCATATTCTGATGGCACAGAATGGTAACAGTATAAAGAATACAATAAAAGCTGAATAATGATTCACAACAAAGAAAATTTAGGTCAAATGCTGAAAGAACACTGGAAAACAATCACACTTTCTACATTATACCTTTTTATTGCTTGTTCTGAGTATATCCAATTCTTTTAGAAGAAATGCTACTGTCTCTTTATTTACATCTGAAGTAATTTGATAAGGAATCATATATTCATAATGTAGATCATTATTTCTATATTCCATAATGCTGTAAGAAAGAAACTAGTAAATAATACACATACATGATTTTATGTAAGATCTATACATTTTACACTTCGAATGTAAACAATAAATTACTTATGAGAAAGTATCTAATTTTAAATTTCTTTTTATGCTATATTAAGAAAATACTATGGGTAAAAAAATATATCGATTTCATAGAGAGATGCCAATTATGAACTGTGACAATTAAATTTGTGGAAAGCATTTAGTAAGTGACCCTGTAGTTCAGTATGCAGTACTCAGTAAAGCTTTTACAAGCTCTAATAATTACTTCAATTTGTATCTCTGGTTAGGATTCTCATTATAGTTCTTGTTTTTATGAAAATGGGAACCATAATTCAATAATTTGTAAAATCAGATGGAAAGTATCACATTTCCATTATTCAAAACATGAAAAATGTATTCCTCAAATATTTAAGGACAACTATATAATGGCTTTTTTAAACATGTGGTATGCTATTTGAGAACAGAATTAATCTGTAAACAAGTAGTATAAAGAAAGGGAAGGGAAAAGAGATGTTGTTTGAAGGCATTGTATTAAATTTTTAAGCATAGGTAAATCTTGGAGTCACAAAGAGAAATTTAGCAGTGAGGCCTGGTCAGGGCAGCACTACTTATATCTTGTGTTACAATTATACCAGAGAATTCACAATCTGGCTTCAGACCAAGCTCTACTATTTATTTTCCCCATGTGGTCATAAAAACATTTAACCCTTCTTCATTCATTCTGTTTCTGCTGCCTACAACATACCCCAAAATGCAGCTCATGAGAGGAACTTATCAATATAGTATCCAATTCATCGTTGGATAATATTCACAGATGCTCTGAATAATTGGCAACCAAACAGAAATAGGAATTTATATTAAAAAGTCTGTTAATATAGTATTCTACAAAATATGATTCTGTCCAGACTGAAAATATAATTGAGCTTTTAAATTCAAACTGTAGCTTCATAGCCCATGACTAATTATCAAAATACCTTAATCTCATAGATAAAAGTCACAGGTATCACAAAATTAAAATTCCTTCATGAGAAAGACATGTTGAATGTGTAAAAGCTGTAGAAAGTGAAATAATAAGGAAAGCAAATAGGAAAGTACAAGGTCCTTTATAAAGCTTCCAAATCATTTAGATGCAAAATGGTGCTAACCAAAACCAAAACATACCTTTGGGCTTAATTTATCCTACAGCTGCTGCCAGTTTTTGGTTCTGATGAATACTAATCTATTTAAATCAATCTAACAATTATTTCCACATTCATAATGTAAGGTCCCAGAAAATAATACTGAACAAGGGAAAAAAACTTATTGTCTTCCTTCAAACTCACCCTGTGCATTTCCACTTAGCTATCTGGACACATCATATCAATACCAAGGAAACACTAGCAGATTCTCTACATTCACATAAATTAAGGACATGTCAAATTTAGCTCACACCTAAAGGAAGAAAAAGAAGGAAGGGAGAAAAAGTTCTTCCAGTTTTTACTTTCTAGATCTAAGGTTTATAAGCTGTACTCACTTGCACTTTTCAAGCGTCTCATCATCTGGATTATGAGAGACGACCTGAAAACTCGTTGATCTCTGTCCCAGAAGTTCAGTGTCCTTATCTGTGACATCATTAACTAAGTCACTGGGTTTCTGAATCAAGCTTCCCTCAGAATTCATGGTTAGTTGTTCATCTAGCTGTGTACTTTCATTTCTTCCTGTAGTGTCTTGTTCAATATTAACATGGGTTATACCTATATTTAAACAAACAAAATGCATATATATTAAAAATCATTTGACCAAATGAATATTTTGTATAGTATTAATAATTACTCTTGTAACTGGAAACATATACTTACTAGTCTCACTTTTACTGTAATCAAGTTGCCATTTCTATAGTCAAGAGACATCTATGATAATGGTCCACACCTTGGCTATACAATGCGATAACCCAAGGAGTTTTTTACAACCCACAGCTCACACCAAACCATATATTAAATGAGTCAAAACTTTTGAGAGTAAGATCTGTCCCACATACTTGAAGTTCAACCAGATGATCGTAGCATATACTCAATGCCAGGGATCATTGGTTTATTGGTATTATTGTCTAGATTTCTCAAAATCAGAAACAATGAGTTAACAATTACAGCAAAGAGGTAATATACACAGAACCCTTAGATCAGAGTGCCTGGGTTAGAATTCTAGCTTTATTAAGTGCATTATTTTGGGCAAATTATTTAGCCCTTTCATGTCTCAGCTTCCTATTTGTGAAATTCATATGTAATAGTACTTATCTAGGTTGTTGTGAGGACTGAGTTAATGTGTATAAAGTACTTGGCCTAGTGTCTGACACATCAATAAATGTTAGCTATTATTTTGTAGAGATCTCCATAATATTAAAATGGGCATAAGATAAAGTGAATTATTTACAATTCACTTTTACCATTTTATCAGATATGTATAATATATATGAGGATATCTACTTCATAATGCCTGGCTACCTCACAAAAATTACTTTAAGCTATAACTAGTGAATAACAGCTATTTCAAATAGTCTATACTTAATGGCATACTAAACTTATTTGGGAGGAATCACATAAAACACATAACACCAACACTGTCACTAGCAAATTAGATCAACAGGCATAAATGCTGATTATAACCAGTATTTTGTTAATTCCAATACATATAATTTTCTAACTTTAAAAGCATATGAATATCACCTGCTTTTTATCTTGGGGGGGGCGGTTTGAGACTGGATCTTGCTATGCAGTATAGGCTGGCCTTGACTCACTATGGAGACCAGGCTGGCTTTGAATTCATGACAATCATCCTGTCTCAGCCTTCTGAGTGCTGGGATTACAGGTGTGTGCCACCAAACCTGGCCCACATGCTTTTTAGTGATGCTTTCTTGAACCAGCGAAATTTAAAATGTTTTCTGTGCAGAAGAGAGTTATTTTAGAATAAAAGGAAGTAAGGGCATTTATAAATAAAGCATCTTCCACAAATTATTTATTTTGAATAAATTCTTTGTGTCTGCTTTAGGTATAGGCAGTTATAAGGCTCAAGTGTAGATAAGATTCTTACCAATAACTAGAAGTTAACCCAGAAATCCTTGGGCAAATTACTCTTGATTTCACTTTGAGGGAATGAAATAGAAGGGAGAATGTGCAATCATAACTACATACCATGGATTAGCCACCATACTTCAACAACACATTCTGATCAAACTTTAATACTTAAAGGAACAGAAACTGTATGTCTATAGCTAGTTTGTGACATTTCAAAAATTATTGTTTTGCTTTAGATGTTCACTCACCATCTGTTATGGTTAATACATTGTGTCAACTTGAGCAGTTTAGAGGTTTAACTGAGAGACTCAGCAGAGTCAGGGTTCTTCCTTTGTAAACATCCTCATCCTGTGCAAAGGAAGGCAAGGATGTTTTGTGAGTGTTACACCCACCCTGAAGAGGGGTGGTGACCTGTGTACAATTTAAGGGATGGAGAAGAGGCTTGTGTTTTGCTCTTTTGCGCTGGCTGCTGCCTTGAAGTACTGTCCCTGTGCCATGCCACCCTGCCTTGGACCCAGCTCATCATGGACTGAAATCTCCAGAACTGTAAGCTAAATAAACCTTTCCTTGCTTCATTTTGGTGTCAGGTGTTTGTCTCAGCAACAAAGAAAAAGTAACCAAGACAGAATTTGGTACCAGAGGAGTGGGGTCGTTGCTGTGACTGTACCTGATCATGTGGTTCAACAGCCTTTGGGAATGGCTTGTGGGAAGTTTGGAAAGGTTCAGAGATGTCGCCTGAAAAAGAAGCCTTGGAACAGCTTAGGCTGTTCTGTAGGGGAGATTCTGGTCAGAGCTCAGGAGACCAGAAGTCTGATAGCCTGCTGGTAAAGACCAGGCTCAGGAGGTTTCTGCTGGGAAGAAGGACTGCA
>RJWT010047873.1:0-11234 GCA_004365215.1 Cuniculus paca | reverse complement strand
GCCCTTTTTATAAATTTCGAGACAGGGTCTCACCGGGAGCTCTGCTGCCCAGGCTGGACTGGAACTTTTGATCTTCCTACCTGCACCCTGCGTGCTGGCATCACAGGCTGCGCCGTCAGGCCTGGCTTAAAAAGCACTTAGTTTCTGGATGTCACCTTGCTCTTCCCTAACACCTCATTTCTGGTCCTCTGAGTCTCCTCCTGTTGCAACGAATTTCTTCAGTGACTGGTTTCCATTTCCTTCCCTCCCCCCTCTGCCACACACTTTCCCCTGGGCTTCCACCCAGACATGGCTCTTCCTAGCCTCGCGGTGCTCTTCCTCGAACCTCTTTTCTTGTACCATTGCCACTCCACTCTGTGAGAATTCACAACACTTGCCTCTCACCCCCACCCTGCTCTTGACTTCTATGAGCACAAATGATCTTGCCTTCGCCAACGTTCACTTTTCTACTTTATTCTGTTTTCCAAATTCAGAGAACCTTGTATTTAACTTCCTTTATTTCTTACTCATTTGTTTCATTTCATTTTGTTTTGTTTTCTAACTTCAGACATTTCCTCCAAGACCACATCTTTCCCCTGGCTTTGCTTGCTGCGCGTGGGCTCCTGGACCGCTCTCAGGACACCAGCCTCTAGGAATGTGGGCATCTCAGTTTTATCTTGCTGAAGTGCAGCATCTAATTGCTTCTAGCCTCCACTTGCATGACCTCAACGATGTGAAAAGCATCCATTCAGTTGTTCAAACTCAACTGAAAGGTATTTCTGATGTCTTTTTGTCTTATTCCACCTATTGTCTATGCCTGGTAACTTAGTTTCTAAAACTTTTCCCTGTATCCATTAGGAGGACCCTACTTCAAGGCAACAAAGTACTTTGCCTTCTAAGAGGGTTCTTCCCTTCTATTCTTGATTGATGTGACTAATTGTGATCTGTCACTGTGACTTGAGTAGGCACCACCTAGCAGATTAGTGAAATTCTGGGTGTGCCTGTGGAAGACTGACACTCAGAACACAAACTAAGGAGGCAACCCCCCCCATGTGGGTGGTAGCAACCCCCAGGCTTGGAGCCTGGATTACACAAGGGGAAGAAGGAGGACGTGTTTCCCTTCTTGGAAAAGCTGTGGTCTTTGCCACTGCCTTCGGATGTGTCTCGGTTTCTTCAGCCGTCCAGTGCAGACACACACTGCTGGCTTCACAGTGAGCCTCCAGCCCTTCACATGCAACTCCTGTGGGATCCTCTGGCTCTGCAGTGGCCAGAGGTCCATTTTGGATTCTTCTACCTCTGATTGTGAATCTACCTTTGCGGTTGATATCTCTTCTGCTCCTCTAGGAGAACCTTAATTAACACACTCCAATCTATCAGACAGAAGCCAAAGGAGTCTTGTAAGACTGTAAATGTGATACATCACTCTTCATTAAATGTCTCCAATAGGTTCACAGAGCAATTTGAATAAAATACACATAACTTGCCATGGTGTACAAACCTGCACATGGTCTGATACCAGTCTAGTTGGTATTGTTCTCGTTCTCCATTTAAAGTATGGTCTTATAACCTCAGTACTACTGACCGGTTGGGCCAGATAATCTTTGTGGTCAGGCTATCCTGTGTTGTACAGGATGCTTAACATCTGCCTTCTGCCACTAGATGCCACTAGCACCTTCTGCCCAAACAGGCAATCGCATGGTTCCAGATCTTGCAAACTATCCCATGGGAGGTAGATTTTCTCCAGTTGAGAACTATTCATCTAAAGTGATCATGAATTCAAGTTTCCCAGACAAGTCCATGTGCCTGCTACCTAGTTATACACAGGATCTCCTTCCACCTTCAAGCTGGCCTAGCTGGGACGATGACGGTATGTTCAGCTCCTTCTTCATTTACTTTGTATGTCTTGTTTTGAACCTACCAAGTTTATCCCAGCCTAGGGTCTCTGGCATGGATGTTCTCATCATTAAATGCTATTTTCCCAAAGGCATTTTTTTTTCTGGTTGTTCAGATCTCAGCTTACATGGTATTTCTTTTTTGGTCAAACTCAAAATAAAACAGAATCCAATCATGTTCTACTGAATCATCTTATTACGGCCTATTTTTATTTAGTTATTTCTGTGTTTTCCATCTGTAGCCCACTCAACACATGAACAGTAACAGTGCATAGTCTGCTTGATCTGCACCATGTGCTAGAGGAACGAACCATGATGGGCGAATGGACATTGGTGATGATCTTCCCCCAACAAAGGTTGGCTTTCCTGTTACACAATAGCACATCCTGGATACTTATTACATGCTGTTTTGTGTAACTTTTAATTAAATATTTATTCATGTAATTATTATATAAATTTTATGAGGACAGGAAGAATTTGTACTCATTTATAAAATATATTGCTTGCACATATTCAGTGCATAGTCCAATAAATCAGTGAACTCATATGTGGGTACCTAGAGCACAAGTTAGGACATAGTAGGGAAAGTATACAATGCAATTTCACTTTGAATAATGTCAAGATAATCACTGATTTCTCCTTGAGAACTATTTTATGTCACTGAATGCAGTCCTACTCAGATGAGAGATTTCTTTCACTTCTGCTTTTTTTTCCTCAAAGTTTTATGCACATTGTAGGTAATGGCTGCATCCATAATTACAAATAATTAAAAATATTATGTTTCTTTAATTCCTTAGGATGAATTCTCCTTGAATATGCTTGGTTTCCCCCATAACTCACGTTGCCATTTAATCCCAACCATGAGGTATTAAGAAGGTGGCAATTTAATCTAACTGTCCTCTGGAAGGTGAGTAGGGTTATATAAGGTTATTGGGGAACAGCCTTCTTGATTGAAGGCTGGCGAGTTGTCAGAGAGATTGACCAGAGGATACACAAATGCTCCTTGTCCTGGGCCAACCACCTGCACCACCTCAGGACTCCTCCAGAAAGTAGTTATCAGGAGACACAGTCCCTCAACTTTGGACCAGAACTGTGAGCCCAAATACACCTGTTACCTGTGTATCTGGCCCAATTTGTGGTATTATGTTACTCTCAACAGAAGGAAGTTGAAAACACCTTGAAAATATAAGTTTTTCCATTCTTTAATAATGCATGAACAGTTTGTCAGGAAACTGCATATTAGCATGTGTCACAGAAGGGCATGTTGCCACCAATGACTTCTAATGAATGGCAGGAAAGCCTAAGCATCAGATGACAGTCAGTACAACACTTGTTACCTGAGTAGCCCATTTTTCATTGAGAACTATTTTCCTTCTAGGTTTACTAAGTTATACCATTTTAATGCTACAAGAGGTTGGCAAAGACTCATAAATACAGAATCAGAAGCACAAAGTTCTCAGTTCACAATACTTCAAAGGACCATGGAATGACTGGACTGAAAGGGAATTCATAAGCTAAAAGGTGTGGTATTACAGGGCAAGATGAAATCAGGAAAGGATGTGACTCTGAAGCTGTTAGAACAAAACAAGAAAACAAGAAAAACAAGAAAAAAAATCTATGAGTTACACAAAACAAGAAAAGTCAGGCAACACACTGAAGCCATATTTTCTGTAGAAGACAATGGGGTTTTGTGAGGAGAAGCCGCAGAGATTGGAGAGTAGCTGTTGAAGGGCAGAATGCAGGGTAGAGAGCACGTAATCGCTCATGAGTCCTGGGTGCCTGGCTGATTGGACCATATCCCATATTGAAAGAGAACTTTGGCCTGAGATCTTATCCACCATCTGCTTTCCCAGAGGATTCACAGGAGGACTGAAAATAAACAACACATTTTCAGTTTTAGAAAGAGGAAGTCTACAGCGTGGGTCCAGAGGCTGTATCAGTGAGTGTGCTGAGAGCAGGAGCAAGATGCTTATGAGACACCAGTCAATATGAGCAGGCCAAGGTTGCAGTCAACACTGGGGACCACCCGGCCTTTCAGGGAACAAGGGAAGTTCACCTTGATTTCTTGTCTGATGTGACACTGAACTAGATTAGGAAAAGTGTGGGATAGCTGGTATACCCGCGGCCATCATCAGCTTGTGAAGGAACAAAAATAAAGTATTTACTAGTTTTTGTTCTGTGGAAGAAAACTTGGGGTTGGTTGCCTGTGAGCTCATCACTCAGTTAAGTAATGGTAGAATGGTTTTCTCCACCTTAGTAGACAATTGTATTTCTTAGTATTTCCCAAATTTTCTTTGGTTGAAAAATTTCTTGCCATCTCCAAGGCATCCTTCCCACCAAACCTCTTCAGGAGAAGCCTGGAAACCCCTCTCTTACCCCAGTACAGCCAATAGTAAAGCTATTGCCTGAAAGTCTTATTTAAGCATGGCACTTGCCTCTCGCCCTTGGAATGGCAGCATTTATAGCAACCACAGTGATGATGAAGATGAGATGACCTAGGGCGAGATTGAGGGCTGAAAAGAAGTGCCAGGTGTCCGATCAACATCAGATCCTTTCCAGGTTGACCATTTGAGAATATCCATGCTACTGTGAAATTACTGTAAAAACAAGTAAATTCAGTGACAGAAAGTGTGATGACCAAAAAGGCAGAGTAAGAACACATGTATGTTTAAAAGAAGGAAGGATGGATACATCTGGGCATCATGTGAACTGGGGTGCATTCACTAGGGAACCCCTGCTTAAGCCTTCTCGCAGCTGATGACACCTTCCTGATTATCCTGAATTGTGCTTGTTATGCATCAAATAGAAAAATTAAATTACCTGAGACGCATTTGAGATATATTTTCCTAGCCCTGACCACCGTCTCAGTTCTGTGTTCTATTTGATTCTTCTCTGTAGTCACTAAGAAGATACTGGAGCTCATGACATCCTTTATCTAGTTGAACCAGCCCAGCTCTCAGTCCCTGAACAAATTAATCACATCACTGTCTAAATTATACACTGCTGCTGTATTTCTACTCATGTCCATTACATACGAAATTTATGAACATCACTAATACCTGGTATGACAATGACAAGCGTGAATAATGAGTCACCACCGTGAACATTATTTTTATGGTCAAGTAATATTTGCTCTGTTTTAGAAAATAAAATATCCCAAAGATCAGAGAGACAGAGGAATGTTACAAGGCAAATAACATCACATGGGACAATGGGGTTGATCTTAAAACCGCAAAAATGCCAATTAACTGTGATTGAGGTTCTTCTTATGAAAATGCTAATAACTTTTCTCTACGTATAGGATAACAGCATTAGCTGGGCTGCCACATGTAGGAGCAAGAGCACAGACAAACCTTTGAGGGAGGAATTAGGTAAGGGGAAGATGAAAGTAGAATAGTTTTAATAAAACTGTGATGCATCCTGTATGATACCGAACCATGTGTAGGTGCTGCAATCCTGAAAATTAAACTAAAAATAGGATTTTAAAATAAAAATACTGTTATTCTGCAAATTATAATATTGAGCAAAGTCACAGGCATTTGGTAGATACTATATGAATTTCAAAGTGGATGAACTAAAAATCTGTTTAAAAATGAGAGCTCGTGAGACGTTACCATGGACAAGTGTTCTTTCTCTCATGCAAACAGAATTAATTACAGGCACACATAAGGCACATGGAACTCAGTGGTGACTAAATCCAACACTATCCATGTCCTCCTACCAAACCTGTATTTCATTTGTAAGCAATCCAATGATTAAATTCCATAGCTACAAACACAATATGAATAAATAAAGAAGCGATGCTAGTTTACAGTCTTCTAGAGCACACTGCTTTTACTTTAGATCTTCTTATATACTGTAACAAATCTTCATAGTTTTATTCAGCTAGGTCATATCTTTTTAGTCTCATTTGCATCATTCAAAAATAAATGGTGGTATTAATAATGACTTTATCTTGTAATTGCAAGAGTTAAATCTCAGAATACATAAAACATATGAGAATATACCTGGCAAAGTTTCTTACATAAATGATAGCAGAGCCATAATATATCACTTGTATGTGAAGATGCATACATGATAGAAATGTTTAACTGAATTTTAAATTTCTCATTGTTCACTCCTAGTTGAGGAGCACCAATTAAAAATTATCCAGAAAACACTTCTGTTAGTTCTAGAAATTTATTCTTGAATTGGTGAAATGTGTTATGCCCAACATTAGGACTTTCCCTGAAGTTCTAATTACAGAAACTCACTGCAAAGAAAAACATCAGGGAAAGTAAGAAACTTGATTATCTTCTGAAGGTTTAAAGCACAGTGGAAATCAAGTGATTATCTGACAAAGCAGTTCTACATTTTTCTCCCACAATATGCCTGAAAGGAGCAAAGTTTTCAAGAAAAATGGGGACAATGGAGATGCCAAGCCATGTCATGGAACAGATAAAGCCTATTCCCAAAGGAACTGAAAAGTTAAGAGAGATAAATTCAGAATATCTACAGCTTGTTTTCAAACTGTGTTTTCATATAAAATTAATTGTCAAAAAATTCATGCTACCCATTTGCCCATTTACCCATTTTATCAAGTATCTTTCAGGTATTGGGAACCAAGTTAGGTACCTTGAATTCCAGTGCAGTCATTTCATTCTATATGGTACTAAATATGTACTCATCTTTTCACCTATGTTAAATTTTAATCATACCACCAATCATGTACTTAAGACGTTCAAGAAGTCATAAAGAACATCTTGTGCCTTCACAGAATTAGACAAAACAACTTTAAAATTTGTAGGGAATCACAATCGTTGAATAGGTAGAACAATCTCCAGCAAAATGAACAAAGAATGATGGCACTGCCTGACCTCAAAATATACTACAAAGCTGTGGCAATCAAAATAGCACAGCACTGGCATACAGACAGACACAAAGATCAATACCACAGGATAGAGGACATGGCTAACTCCTGCATATGCAGGGAACCAACTGATTATCAAAAGAGTTGCTGATGACATGCAGTGAATATAGTCTTCTCAATAAGCAGTGCTGGAAAAATTGGTACACACATGCAAAAAATGAAACTAGATCCCTACCACTGCCAATTATAAAAAGAAGCCCAAATGGATTAAAGGCTTAAATGTGAAACATGAAACTACAAAACTATAGAAGAAAACATAGGCATAGGAGAAATATGTCAATGACATTGAAATGGGCAAGGAGTTTTACACAACACACTGGAAGAACAGGAGATAAAAGCAGAAATGTGCAAATGAGGTTTCAGCAAACTAAAATGTTAAATGTTAAACAACCTAAAAAATGGAAAAAAAATTTACAAACTATACTTCTGACCAGGGTTTATTATCCAGGACATAAAAGGGCCTCAAAGAAACTCAGCAGCAAAAACCCAAATAATTAAATTTAAAAGGAAGCAATAGGCCCATATAGACATTTCTCAAGAGGACATAGAGGTATATGAAAAACTGCTTCATTTCACTAATCATCAGGGAAACACAAATCAAAAGCACAGTGAAACACCACCTCTGTCCAGTGAGATCAGCTCTTTTCAGAGAAAAGAATTGGCAAGTACTGGCAAGAACATGAAAAGGGAACTCTTGCACATGAATGGTGGCCGTGTAAATTGGTAAAGGAATTATGCAAAGCAGCATAGAGGTTCCTCAGAAATTTACAAATAAAACTACCTTGTGATCCAGAAATCATCCTAGTGCAGAATATACATATATATGTATTACATATAAGTATATAATATAGAGAATATAATATACACAATTCATATACATATGTGAAATGAAATGAAAATGTAAAAAATTCTGCGTTTTCATCTTTATCGTAGCACTATTCACAAACGCCAAAAATGGAACCTATCCAAGTAATCTGTCACTTGATGAAATGACAAGGAAAGTGTGGTATACACATTAAATGGAATACTATTCAGCCACAAAAAGAATGAAATTTGGTCATTCATGACAAAATTAATGGAATGGAATGATTATGTACAGTGAAATAAGCCAAGCACTGAAAGGAAAGCACCATGTGATCTCAATCATATATGAAATCTTAAAAGCTAATCTCAAAAGTTGAGAGTAGAAAAGTAGTTAATTGATCTAAATTTGCTGGAGGAAAAGTTATTTTTACAAAAAAGTACAGCAATTTATCCAAAATGAATAATCTAGATCTTAAGGTACAAAGATATGTACAGTGTTTTTCAATCATTGTGATCATAAACAAATGGAAATCCACAAAAAGACCCACCATAAGTGATGGACTAAAGGATTCTTGCTACATATTATATCCTTATAATGTCATCCCCTTTAAAATAGTAGCTTTAAAATGTATGATTACATGATATTATGGGAAAACATTCATGATGCATTGAATAGTAGAGAAAAAAAGGAAAAATAGGTATGGAATGATCCCCATCTTGTAGGGCAGCAGAACATACCATGTTAGATTACGTGAACAGTTATTTCTTTCTACCTCAGACTCGGTCGAGGTGTCCATTTAATGGATTATCGGTAATGAAGTGTGAGACAAATCATCACACCCAGAATTTACGGAGGAAATAATAAAATACTCTAGAACCATGGCCTAACACTTGGTCTCCCTCAGTGACTTGAAAACATGAAAGGACAGGAGAGACTGAAGAGCGTGTGTGCCATCTTTAATGCTGGGGGCCAGGTGTTGGAGAACCCTGAACTGTCTCCCCAGAAATGAGGTGACTCAAAGTTTCAGCTGTATCCACTGTGCTGCGAAGTCTGGGCTTCCGGATTTGCTACCTGCTGCTGCAGCCGTGGTGTCATTGGACATCAAATGCTGATGGGCAGAGAAAGACACAGAGGTCTGGACAGGTTGCCGACTACGTTAGGGAGGAGGACTCTCACTTACGAGGGGCAACTACTCCCTCCCAGCCCATTCTCTGATTCTGCTGAGAATCTTCTGGCTCTCCCATGGAAGGTCACATTTTCTTGATCTTTATCAAAGTCTGTCCCCTGTACTACCTTCCTAATTTGCATCCGAATCCCGTCCTGCTTACTATTCAACAGTGTGCCTGTGGTGCACTGAATTTGTTTATGCATCAGATACTTTCTTCAAAAACTGAAATCCGAGTTCTTTATTAGCCATATTTTTGTGAGTATATATGCCCTCAGGACAAAACTTTCTTATAGGTTTTTTGGGAGAAGATAAAGAAGGTGGGATTTTGCAAGCTCATAACCCAGGAACCAGCCAGGGCTCCCTGTAAAAATGCCGTGAACAGCAGTCAGTGGAGTGACACCTTTGTATCATTTCCCCAAATACATGTAATGCAAAACTTCATTTTACTTTTTAAAATTTATTGCCAAAGTGTGGTTTCTGACCACTCTGCATTGGCTGGGTAGAAACAGGGGCAGAGGCTCCTAATCCCTTGGTAGTACAATCTCAGTAAATAGAAGCCATCACGGAGCAAAAAGGGAGAGAGGAAGAGACAGGAGGTGGAGAGAAGAGGAGGCAGAAGAGAAAAAGCAGAAGGAGGCATTGGAGGGGAGCTTATTTCCTGAGCGTAAAATCATTCCAAGGAAATCATGAGCCGCAAATTAAACAATCCTTCAGCAAGAATTTTGACAAGGAAATTTCATTAGGGATTTAAATCTCCATGGAAGCTCAAGTTGCTTATTAAAGATATGAGAATTGTGCAAATATTGTTCCTTAGAATGATGTTTGCCGCAGGTCATTGAGTTTCAGTCCACGAAATTTAGAGTGATAAATGTCCTGTTGGAAATAACCAGAGGAGGAAGGGTTCCAGGAGCACGGGAGAGAGCCCTGAAGTGGGGTGCTCAGGCCTGAGCGTCATTTGGAAGGCAAGTGAGGCTCCAGCCTTGGCTAGCTGAGCGACCTTGAGCAAGTTTATTTAGCATCTCTGAGGTCTAATTTCTTCATCTATAAAACGTGGGTAATTTCGAGCCCACTCCCTGCCAGCTTGCGATTGTGTAGGTTTAACGTAGGAATCCAGGTGAGCCCTGTGGCGCGGCCCCTGGCACTGTAACACAGGAACACAGGTTAGCAGTGATCACAAGGTAAGTAAGGGAGGTGGGCTAGCCTTTAGCTGCCTCTGACTCTGGTTCAGTCTCTGTGATAGATGCCTATGGTTCTCCCCAGTAGCATGTTCAGATGAAAAGCTTGAGGCTTGGGAGCTAATAAACCTGCCAAGTTCACAAAGGGGTAAATATTATACCAAATTCATCCGTGTGTGTGCGTATTGCCGTGCTAGTCTCTTTCACTAGTCCGTAGGATCCTCTGAGCCTAAGTCCTGTTTGCACACCTTTGTATTAACAGAATCTTAATGACTGAATAGCCTTGATAGCTGCTGAGAAGATACTGGAGGAATGCATCAGTGCTTACATAAATAAACAAATGCGTGCATGGATGAATGCAGGGCCTTTTCATTTTAAACTGTGTCTGAGAGGCGTGGATTCTCAATACTTATCTCACTTTTATATTTCAAGGACTTCTGGCCTTTTATTCACATAGTAAGTAAGTGATATGCCATTTTATAGAAAACAAATAAACGGAAAATAATTTCATATTGTTTCACAACCTAAATACTAAGAGCTCCCTTTGGGCACTTTAGAATACTTCTTGGCTAAAGAATGTTCCCTTTATGACTTACGTAAAAATAATTTTCTATTTTGTGGTTTCACTTAGTGGAAACATTTCATACCACTGTCCTTGGAATGATACTTCCATCCCGCAGACAAGATGTGCTGTGTAATATTTACTTAAAGATAATTCTGCTATCAAGTTGGAATTAGTCTGTGTTTTCATTACTGTAAGTGCTGCTGCACCAATAATGCTATGCATGCAAGAGGTAGGCCTTCACGGCCATGAACTGAGGCACGGGATCATTGTTCTCTGAAAACACACAGTTCTTAGAGTAGATGTCATTCTCAATTTCTGAAATGATGGACTACGTATGATATCCAATTGGAGACCAAAATTTGATTGTATCATTTAAAGGTAGAGATTATTTTATTTTACACACTTTGTATCATAGGCAAGGTCTTGCCTGGTTTCCTGCACTTGACAGACATTTCACAGTTGTAGATGAAATAAGGGGGAAAGAAGAGGGCAAAAAGAAAAAATAAATGGAAAAGGAAAAAAGAGAAGATGGAAAGGGGAGAGAAAGGGGAGAAAAGAAAAGAATGCAAAACAAAAAAATACTAGGTGTATCAGGGAAAATTTTTTTAAAAGCAAAGAAGAAATAAGGAGAAAAGAAATGAGCAAGTCTATTCTTTTATACAAACTTCCTGGTATCCCAAATATGTGAACCACCACAACCATGCATAGCCTTTTAGACACCAGCTTAACAAGCAGTCAAAA
>RJWT010047872.1:0-11241 GCA_004365215.1 Cuniculus paca | reverse complement strand
TAGGTATTTTCTTCCAAAAAAGGTCAGTTTCATCACAGTTGAAAACTTGATGAGAGCAAAAGCCATTTCTCTGTGTCTTCATTTAGAAGTGGCATATCTAATTTTCAACAGCCCTTTTATCAACACTGCCTGCTTGACCATGCCTAGTTATGTTATGAACCCTATTTCTTACTTTAAAATTGTGAAGCCATCCCTTACTGGCATGAAATGTTTCAACATTGTCACTCGATGGATTATCCTTCGTAAGATTTGCATTTATAGCCCTAGCTTTTTCACAAATTATAGACCCTGATAGGCTATAGCCCGCCATCTGCCTTTTGTTTACTCACACTAGTGATAGCTTTTCTACCTCATCTAACATTGCTGATTGTGACTTCCTAATTTGAGTAACACCTTTAGCAACACTAGCTTTCTTATACAAATCTTTTCTCTGTAAGGTTGTTGAGATAATAGATTTCAATGTTCTGTTCGTGTTAGTGAGATCAGTCACATGAATGCCACTCTCATATTTTGCCACAATTTCCTTCTTCCTTTCAATTGTGATTGCTTTCTTTACCTTCCCTTCCTTCCTTAGCTTCTTTTTCAGCTTTTTGGGGGCCGTTTTGTTCTGTTCCTGGGTCTTATGGCTGCTGCTGACTCACAGGAAGGCATTAGCTTCTTCTTGGGTCTCTTGCTGGGCCTTATGGTTGCCGCTGGCTCATAGGAAGAGGTTGGCCCAGCCCATGAATGCTGCTGGCTTCTTGGGGCCATTTTGATAGCACAAACTGTAGTGATTATATAAAGCACTAGCTGAAATCACATCCACAAAAATATACACCTAGGCTCAGACTGATGCTTATGTTCACTTACATATACTTTTCTGGTATTGTGAACCATTGTTTACAACTGTACAAGTGGCTGGCATTTGGGTTGTAACTCAAGATTTAGTAAGTTAAACCTGAAATTCCAGTCATAACCCAAGTTGTTCGTATGTGAGGCCAGTCGTAACTCGAGGGTCCACAGTACCATCACTCCTATCATCTTTTATTGGCCACTCAGATCCAGCATGGTACAATGTGGGGATACCATGGGAGGGTATGAATACCAGGGGGGCAGGGTTCCCCTGGGGCCATTTTGGAGACAGCCTGCCACAAACTCCTACAGTTTAGAGGTATAACACTTAAACAGAAAAATGGACAAAGGATACAAAATACCAATTCATAGAAAATACAAATAAATAAATAAACAAACATTAAGACACATCTTTAATGTAAAAGGATGCTCCACCTTACACAAAATAAGAATAGTGTAAATAAAGACTCTATTGAGTTGCCATTTTTATTTTATAATATTAGTAAAGATAAAACTCAAGTTTATAACTCACTGTATTGCTGAGAATTTGGGAGAACAGAGACTAATTTTGTTAGTGGTGGTAGACATTGGTAAAATCTCTATGAAAAGTAATCTGGCAATAACTATCAAAAGTAAAAATGCATATATCTTTTGATCCAATAGTTCTACTTTAGGAATTTATACTAAATATATTCTGGCACATGTGCAAAATGATGTCTGAGTGAAGATATTTATTGCAGCACCAAGTTGAAATAGTGAAAGATTAGAAGCCATCTGCATTTCCATCAATTGGGGATTGATTAAATACATTATGTCTACATACATGTAATAAAATTCTATGCATTTCTTTAAGACATGTATTGGTTTAGAATTTCTTTGTATTGGTTTAGAATTTTCAGCAGTGTATACTGAAAGATATAAAAGCAAGATACCAAATAGCACATCACTATTGTGAAAGAATATATACATGATAGAGTATCTCCAGATGCATGACCCAGAGATTGGGACTAATAGTTACTTTTGTAGTTTTTGTAGAGGGAAACTTAGTGGGTAAGGTACAGGGAAGTGAGAGATAATTACTTTTTATGTATTACAAGTTTTGAATTTTATATTATTCACATACATTGACCACTGTCTCAACCTGTTTTCTGTTGCTATAACAGAATACCTGAGACTGAGTAGTTTATAAACAAAAGAAGTTTATTTTAGCTCACAGTTTTGGGGTCCCAGGGCACAGTACCAACATCTACTTTGCTTCTGGAAAGAGCCTTAAGCTGCGTCCCCATGTGGTAGAGAAACAGAAGGGGAAGCAAGAGTGCACAAAGAGGAGGCCTGTGTGTAAGAAGATAGTCTGACTTAACTTTATTACAACTCACTTTCACAGTAACTAGTGCCTTCCCACCACACCTGACTTACTCCAGAGAGTTGTAATTCTATTTGAAGAGAAGTAATCCAGTCTTTTGAGCAGTTTCCCCATGATCTCTTCACCTGTCACTACATCCCACCCCTTAGAGGTCTCACCTCTTTTCAATTATTAGAGGACCAAGTTTCCAGCACATGAACCTTTTGGTGAACAAACCAGACTGATTCCTCAAAAAGTTTTCTGAAATATATTTTTTAAAACTATATTGTAATAATCTGAAAAGATGGTAACTTAGGCTAAGCTGGAGTCAATAGGAACAAAAAGAAACAGAATTGGCAGGACATGGTGAATAATTGGATTGTAGAGTGGGAGAAGAACGGAGGATAGGGAACCTCAGAGCATGCCTCTAATAACAACATTTATACATTTGATGAAATAATTAAATTTTATGGAAAAAACACATCTTTAAAAATCAAAATGTATTATTTTCTGTGTTCTACCATAAGCTTCTTGCAGTTGAAGATATTCTTTAAATTTCTTTGTATCTCTCACAGCACTTAGTACAGTATCAGACTTGTTACAAATGCCTAATAAATATTTGTCAGACAAATGTCTAAAAATTAGATTTCTAAATTTGTCTAAAAGATAAATTTCTAATTTGCCTTTTCAGAGGTAAATATTTGCCTAGGTGCGGAATACGAGCACCCAAAAGACTGAAATACATCATGTCATCTCTTTACTCGAAACAAATGGAGAGAAGATGGAGTTCAAGCACCAAAGTCCTAATGGGAACAAGGCACGGGAATTTCAAACCACAGGGCAGCTTGTTTTAATGCTGCCAAGAAAAGGGAAGGGTCAATTTAACCACCAGAGGGCTCTTATCCTCGTCTTATTTACTAAGCTTGAAACCTAACAGGAGATAAAGAAAAATGCACTTGAGGACCAGAAGGAAAAGAACATGTATGTCTCCCTCCTCTCCATTGAATTTATGCTGCTATTGTAAGGACAGACTGCCAAGTCATCTCATAGGGTGAGGGGACTGAAGCTCTGTAGCAAATACACCTTAAATGCTCCATCTCGGAAAGCTGAGGAGGGCCTGCTTGTCTTTGGTTCATGGTCATTTAGATTTACCATATCCTTAGTGCTCAGTACTGCAAGGACCACCCAGAAGGTGTTCCTATATGTTGGTGAGGAGGAGGATGTTGCCGCTAGCTGCTTTTCTTTAGGGAAGCCCATGGACATGGTTATTAGTTGAAATCTTAGTACTTCAGGAAGACTTGAAGGTTCTAAAATTTAGAATTGCTGAAGTTCATAGCATGGACAATGGTTTTTAGTCTAGTCGAATTTTCTGTCAAGGGATAGATGATATAGTATGATTTGAGACCCTCTTGTTGATTTTGTGAATTCATGGTGACAGGGAATTTCCTCTTATGAATCTCTTCTGACTCCTAGTTTCACCATCAGCTCTTTCATGCCCCATGATTTACCACTAAATCTACCAAGTGCACAAATTATAACCTATAAAAATCACTTATTGGATTAATAGAGTCTTTGAATTCAAGGAGCAGAGAAGGAAATGAATGCTTATTGAGAGCTGACACTGGGCCGAATGTTCTAGATCCATTATTATTATTATTACTTACCTCACAGTAACTCTCCCACCATGTGAGTACTGCATCAGCAGTTTGCATAAAAGAGAACCACACTCTGCAAGATTGAATGAGTCACCCAGGATTGTAAGTGCTGTGGAAATGGGATAATTGAATTCAGAGTGCCTATCAAGCAAACATCCTTTCACCCTGACATTTTAGTAGCCCCAGTACTGTGAGTTTATGCTTCGGGCTTTTTTCCTTTGGATGCTGCCCTGTCCTCAAGTCCTCCAGGGTCTTTGGGCCAGTAGCTCATTGGTAGTGCTTTAAGCAGCAGGTCCTGTGGCCACCCCAGTGTGTACCTGGAGTCTGGTTTAATGATGGTTGTAGCACCACCACAAGGGCTCCTCCCCATGTGGTAGGAAGCTGGGTGGGGAGGTCTAGGGCCCCCAACTCCTTATCATGCACAAGTGTGAGGCCAGCTGTGAGACCCTTGCAGGTCTTTTGTAGTAACTCTCATCATTTGGCCTAGTTGTTCTCATTCCAGCTACCGATGACCTCTGAACCAAGATGCCAGCCAGTAAACACGGGAGGGATTGGTGGGCCACCAGGTGTGTGACTGTGCTCTTTGCTATGGATGTTATGCATTGATCACTCACACTGAGCTTAAGTAATCATAGGTCTTGCTCCTAGGATTGGCCCCGGGCCAAGCGGGAAGTAGGATTTTCCTGGACTCTTCTACACTTTGTCATCCAAATCACGTGGTAAGCAATGTCCTACAGTCAGGATGGTAGACTGAGGCTGGTGTACAAGGTATAGCCATGAAGAACAGTGGCCTTTAGCACTCATTCAGGAAGCCACACCCAAGACCATAGCCTCTGAGCATCATTAGCCACATGGGAAGATGTGACAAACACAGTCCCATGTGGCACAGCCCAAGTGCCCCCACCTCCGACGTCCTGGAAGGCAGAGCACTTTGGAACACCAAGTCCCCTTACTGGCATGTGTGAAATAGTCTCAAAAATTGATTTTCAAAGTAATATTTGTACCTTTGGTCTCTCCTGGTCTACTCCTGAATGGGTTTGTGTGAGGAAGAGAGACTGTTGTTTCCCTGGTTGGCTGATGTGGGATTTCAGGAGACTTTTGAATGAAGGCAGGAGAGAGCTTGGCAAGTGGAAACTGAAGGATTATTATAGCCCTATGAATCACTGCAGGCAAATGACGTGAGTGAGTGAGAGAGGCGTACAGAGCAGGCTGGAGGCAGAGCCAGAGAAAGGAGGGGAACTGAGGGGAGCAAAGGCACAGGAGAGTTTGGTCAGGGTTCTGCGGAAAATGGGACCAATAGGATACAGGTACACAGGGGTAATCAAACTATATGATGAATGTTCAAATTTTAAAAGTTTTATTACGGTGAAAGACACATTGACATGAAACATCCTGAAAACACCGTGCTCCAAACGTACTCATCAGGTCATTCTTGCAACTTTATAAAGGAATTCTGGAAGTCTTCTTTCATGAGTGACTTCACAAAGTACGATTAAAAAAAAAAGTACAGTGAAGGCAGCTGCCCTGGGCCATTCAATGAAAGAGCAGGCTCAGGTTCCTGGAGACATTACTGCGTGCCCTCATTCACCTTATTCACCCGATGGGCACCATGCGATTGCTGGCTCTACTCCAAAGTCAAAATGACCGTGGGAGGTAAATGTTCCAGATCGATTCAGGACATCAGAGCAGTCATGATCATGAAACCAAAAACACTCAGAAAGAGAGCATCAAGAAGCTTCAGAAAGCAGCAACAATGACGGGATAAGTATGTTCGCAGTGAAGGGCAGGATTTTGAGTGGGATTCAGGGCAACGCATCTTTTATTGTAATAAATTCTTTTTAATTTAGACATTCAGCCATATCTTTTGATCACGGCATTTATGTAGAAAGAGATTTCTGTTTAGGGAATCAGCTCATGTGATGACAGAGGCTGACAAAACCACCATCTACAGGCTGGAGCTATGCAGTTCCAGTCTGAAGGCCAACTGCAGCAGAATCCCCACTAGCCAGGCTCCTCCTGCTCCTGCTCAGGAGACACATCTGTAGATAGGCAGGAGAAAGCCTGATCAGAAAACTCTGCAGAGGCCTGAGAACTACTCCCAGAGCCTGGCCCCACACTCTGCCTCGAAGTTACCTCTGCTGTCATCCCCAGAGGGGCAGGGCACACAGTCACACCACCTAACCTGAACCCCCAACACGCTACAAGCACTTTATTGCTGAGCATACTCAGTGACACTCAGACTGTTGGAGTTGCTAGGGCTCCGGAAATGGGTGTTTCAGCAATGATGTAGTTTTTCCTGAGCCTGGCCCTTCCAACATAGCCTCAGAAGGGTTGAAAGGAGAATGCTTACCTTCTGACCTTAAGGAGACAGTGGGAAGGTTCATCTTTCTGCCACAATGAAGGAGAGAGAAGCGGGATTTGGTAGTAGCTCTGTGACATGTGGGGAAGGGACAGGCATCAGAGCTGATTGGATTTTGGACTCCGTTCTTCTTGGGTGGTTCATCTTTGGAAAACGCCACTGACTGCACCGAGCCTCAGCTTCTTTATCCATGACATTGGGATAATGATGTCTGCCTCTTCCCAAGCTGTGGGGAGGTCTAGAAATAATGAAGAGCAAAGCCTGTTGTATAGCGGGCTCTCAATTGGTAGTAAAAATTATTAGGGTAGACAAATGAGAAGAGTTAAAAGCTGAAATTTGGCAGGCAATGGCCTATGATTAGTGAAGCAGAAACAATGTGTGAGGTTGCATAGTATCTCCTCCCTGTCTCCCAATATTCATGTTCACCTGGAATCTCAGAAAGTAACCTTACTCAGGAATAGAATCTTTGCATTTATGATTAGTTAAGGATCTTGAAATGAGTCATCTTCATTATTGTGGATCCTACATCCATTCAATGACTAGGGTTTTTATAAGAAAAAAGAGATTTAGACAGCTCAAATTTTCTGTAAGGAAAAAAACACAGACACAACCAGGCATGGTGACACAAACCTAGAATCCCAGGGCTGTGGGAGGCTGAAGCAGGAGGATCCCAAGTTGGAGACCACTCTAAGCAATTTAATGAGATTCTTGCTCAAAATTAAAATGAAAAGGGTAAGGGATATCTCAGTGTGACGGCCCTGGGTTCCATCCCCAGTGTTGCAAAAAACCAACAAACCAACCCACAAAAGGAAGACTGCCTTGAGAAAGTGGAAGCAGAAATTGGAATGACATTGCAGCTACCCAAGGATTACAGGAAACTCCCTGAAGGGAAGGCTCTTTGCTACCACCTTTAGAGGGAGTGAGGTGCTGCCACATGTAACCTCGGACTGCCTGCCTCTGGGACTGTGAGAGGATGTAATTGCATTAATTTCAAGCTACCCAATTTGTGGTACTTTGTCATAGTAACTGCAGGGATCTAAAGTTGATAATAGTTATACTATGTTATTTCAACTGCTATTAGATTGTTGCAGATATAATTAGATGTAGTAATAAAGTTCTAGCTAAATGCTAATAGGGACTATGTGGATACTGGGTAAGAAACCTGGTGTGATGGTGATCTGTGCTTGAAGTCAAGGCCACTGGCACCCAGAGGGCCTTTCCTGGTGATCATGTGGGGAATCAGGTGAGATGACAGGTGGAGAGAGCACAAGGGCAATAAGTCAGCATCAAAGAGTTGCCCACCCAGGGACCCATCCATCTACCAACCAGTGAGGAGGGACCCTCGTCCTTTGGTCACCATAGCACAACATACTCACAGCATACCTTGTAACATATCTGTTTTGGTTACTTTTTTTTTCTCACTGAGACAAAATACCTGACATCCAAAATGAAGGAAGGAAGGTTTATTTAGCTCACAGTTTGTGGAGGTTTCAGTCCATAATCATCTGGCTCCAAGGCAGGGTGGCACACAGCAGAGGCAACTATTCATGGTGGCAGAAAACAACAAAAGCAACAAGAGCAAAATGGGAGGAGCACAGAGAGAAAACTGTTTGTGTCCCTTATATTGTATGTAGGCCACATCTACTTGGGTGCAGCACTCACACCCATAATCCCAGCATTGGACCATGCATGAGTCATTCACAAACTCTAGAGGCCCACCTCCACGATTGCATGAGGCTTTGGGGGAACATCCAGACTCAACCATAACAATACCCATAGCCACACTTCCACATGGACAGCTTAGAGTTCCCTTGGTTCTTGTCATCAGAGGACTGCTCTCCCCAAGAAGCCACCAGAGAACCATAGCTGTGTGCACGTGGTGCTGTAACTCACTCATGGGAGGGCATGGGTGACCTTCTTCAAACACTATTAGCACAGCAGCTCCCTCTTATCTGCAGCTTTGCTTTCTGAGGTTTCAGTTACCTGAGATTAACTGTCATCCAAAAACGTAAGATGGAAAATTCCAGGAAAAAAAAAACCCAAGTTTTTAAGGGACTTTTATGCTAACATATTGTCAAATGCTTCTATTTCATTATTGGTGTGGGTCTGTTACTTTGTGACTCATTTGTAAATTAAATGTGTGTATGGCATAAAGAGTACAGAGGGTCTGGTACCATTGGCCAAGGCAAGCATCGCCTGAGAGTCTGGGCACACACCCCCATGGATAAGGAGGTCAGCTGTTCTACCCTGCAGGTAACTCCTGTCTTCTGTGCCCAGCACCTAGAATGGCTCACAAGTAGATTTAGAGAAGCTCACCTCTGCACTGACAGGATACTCTGCGACAGTTTTCTCCTCTGTCTTGACTTGAGGATTACATGAAAATCCACATTACTGAGTGGGGAAACTGGCTTAACTGGTGGTCAATAGTTCGCGTGGCCTCCTCTTCTTAGTTTGATCATGTGGAGGACAATACAGGGTGGCAATGGCAGAAAGATTCTGGCAGAGGAAAATACCAGCAATGCCAGTACAATCTATTTTACAATAAAGGGAATTCTATTTAACCACACAATTTTAAAAATTGGCAAAGTTGAGTTAATACACGCACATAAAATGACAACATAATTGCCTTTAAGAATGTAGTTAGGAAAATATTCATATGGAATAAAGCAGATCTAGTCTGAGGGTTTTCAGAACCACGCAGTGCATTTCCACCAAGGTAAAAGCCAGGCAATATTTGTTTCACTAACTCTGTGTCATCATGGAACTTCATCATTCAGTTCTTAATAAAATTTAGTGTTGAGTGAAAACAAATCCCTAACGTGTAACCATATATGTCCGCTTGGGCCAGACTTAAGCCGCAGCGGAAGGTCTGTAAGCTTTGGCTGTGGACAGGATCCCTCTCTGCTTCCTGTCAGTATCTCAGAGGAGCTGGGCCCAGCTAAGCAGCTAAGCAGCTGCCCACACAGCCAGCTGGGGGACCAAGCTCAGCTCTGCCTTCCTGGATTGCTGCAGGATGGACACATGCACATGCACTGCGGACAGTCTGCTGGAAGCCACCGTGTCCCTCCCCTGGCCATGGGATGAGATGGCTAGAGCCATATACACAACGGACACTTTATAATTATTTGTTTTATGATTGCATAAGTTTTACAGAGCAGTGCCGTGCCGTGTGGTTCCACTCATTGAATTAACTCAAACTATAGTTTAAGGAATGTATTATCTTTAGTAACACTATTATTGGATTAGGAAATCAATTTAACGGCTGCAACATTGTCTAAATAATGGAAGAGGGAAGACTGGTGGGAAATAAAGGGGTCTATTACATTGTAAAAGTGAATATGGTTTTATGAAATTTTTGTTTCATCTACACATGTGCACCTACGTGTGTGTTATGCATGTGTTGCATGTTTCTACTGAGTCATGATATAAAGTTTATTCCTGAGGGCATCTGATGAGAGATCAGATCAGAAGCTGTTAGTGGAGAGGAAACTATTGGGAGATGGGGTCAGTTAGATTGGAATTTCAGTTCTGATGCTACCATAAGTTGCTGTGTATGTTACTTAAGTCCGTCTGGGCACCACATATGTATCTGAAGTCTATGGGATATTGTTCTCTGTGTTCTGTGTTTGGGGGCTACAATGGGGAATGAGAAACACCTCTCTAGTAAAGCACAGTATCAACCTTTCTCCAGCATTTCAAGTCTGTGACTAATAGATGTCTGGGTAAAAAGAGATATCATGGAAGCTCAGTGCTGCTCTAGGCTCTTCAGGTGCCAATGGAATCCAAGTTTTTGACTGACCACCTCCATCGTGGCATATAGTAAACATTGATTAGATCTCTCAGGGAAGAATGGGGAGGCATGATATACACTCAGTCATCTCATGGCATCTCCCTTAGTGGATAATTACAAAGTGAGGCTGTGGTCTGGCACTTCTGAACCTGTTCCTTTGTTCACAATATCTCTATTTTCACTCTGAGAAGTATGTTCCCTCCCATGCTAAAACATTTTCAAACCACCTGACATTCTTCAGTTCTTCACTGATAGCTGGCCATGCATGTGTTAAAGTCAATAGCAAGTAGTTACATATTTGCATAGTTTCTTTCCATGTAAAATGAAAGGTCTTATCCCTGGCAAAGAATTTTTTTTTTATATTAGCAAGGTAGTTGGGATGGCAATAAGATTAGAGCCCCTTTCCATAGCTCATGAAGAGCTGCATCATTCGTGGATGCGACCATTCATCTTGACAGGTCAACTTCATTGGATTAAGAAATGCCTAGCAGATTAGTAAAACCCACTTCTGGGTGTTTCTGAGTGGGTTATGGAGGCATAAGCTTGGATGCTACATATGGTCCCTTGCCTATTCCTCTCTGCCATGGTTCCCCTGTGCTGCTTCCTGGCTGCCATTAACCAAGCATCTTTGCTCTGCCAGACCCTTCCACCATAATGTTCCTGCCTTGGAGCCAGCAGAGCATGGGCTGAATCTCTCGAAACTGTGAATTAATTATACTTTTCTGCCTTTAAATTGTAGATGCTGGATTTTGTGTCTCAGCAATGATAAAGCTGATAGATACAAAAAAGGTCGATGAGGTCACAGCCATGATGATGTAATAAAGTCAAACTAGGACAGTCTCTATGACAACACACATCATCCCTTAGGAAGGGATGTGCAGACATCTGAAGTAAAAGAAATTTTGAGGTGCACACCATTTGTATTCAGTGTTTCCTGTTCCCATTACAGTGTCACTCTCCATGCCTTGGACCCTAGTTCCCCACAGGCTCTCCTCTAGGTGGCCAGCATGTCCAATGGATCCATTTCAGAGCTCTGCTTTCCTGCAATCCTTATGCTCCAGCCCACCCCTTGTCTTTTCCTTATCATCAAAATCTATCCTATGTCCCATTTTATCCAAGTTCTTTTTCCAGTACATGATCACATGAAACTATAATCTAATCAATACCAGGGATTCTGGTATTGAAGATCAAGAGAGTATCTTAAATGAAACAATTCTAAGGTTGGAGAGCTCAGCTTCTGGGGAAGCCTAGGGTAGAAGATATT